>JAJJBR010000704.1:0-135901 GCA_022817965.1 Solanum lycopersicoides
GAAGCTTTCATCCGGACTTGGTAGGTCTCACGCTTTCGAGGTGTCTACCGTTATATCTAGCTTAGATGTAGGCTTTAGCTAGTGGAGCATGTTCCACTAGTGTTCTTCCTATTGGTGCCATTTGGCAATTAACAATTAAGATTTATTGAACTGTTCTTTCATTTATTATCTCTTAATGATTAGTGTTGATGGTGAACAAGGTACGATGTATTAGAAATGTTTAGTAAGCAACGTTTAAGAACAAAAAGTTTCAAATTTTCCGCTAAAATTACCTATGTAAAGTAAGAATGACGTAAGTAGGCTTTCTGCGACTCTGAGGGTCAACGACCGCCGTCTCGTCTGGGGTCGAGATCCGATCGTGACAATTTGGTATCAGAGCATTAGGTTAAATTACGAAAATAATAAGTTCACATCAACCAATTGATAGTTTCTAAGTATGGTAGTGAGTGCACCATATCCTGAATTAGAGACTGCATGATGCGTAGGAAAATTTCCCTTCTTCTGATCTATCGTCGCTTTGTAAGCTCACGTTGAGGATGAGAGAGAGAGCTGGTAAAGATGTACACAGACTGGCAGACTGGGTGTGCGTTTGGTTACTCCACGAGTGGGGATGTTTAGTTCATCCTAGTTCTGAATCATCCTTGGTAGTTGAAGTCAAGCAGGGTCAGCATCTAGATCCCGTGTTGATGGAGCTGCAGGACTCAATGCTGTGAAGATGAATGAGTCTTTCGCTTTGGGAGGTAATAGCATACTTAGGTATCAATACAGGCTGTGTGTGCCAGATGTGGATGATTTGCGGACCAGGATTGTTGCAGAGGCCCATGGTTCAAGATATTCTATACATCCAAGTTCCACCAAGATGTATCATGATCTCAAGCAGATTTATTGGTGGGATGGCATGAAGAAGGACATTGCAGAATATGTGGCCAAGTGTCCTAATTGTCAGCAGGTAAAGGCAGAGCATCTTAAGCGTGGTGGTGTGACGCAGATTATTGAGGTTCCGACTTGGAAATGGGAGGCCATTAATATGGACTTCGTGGTTGGGCTTCCGAGGACTAGGAAGCAGTATGACTCTATATGGGTTATTGTGGACAGATTGACTAAGTCTGCCCACTTTATCCCTGTGAAGTCTACTTAAAAAGCCGAGGATTATGCGAGACTATACATTGATGAGATTGTGAGATGGCATGGGATTCCCTTGTCTATTATTTCTGACAGAGAGCTCAGTTTACTTCTCATTTCTGGAGATCTTTCCAGAAGAGCTTGGGCACGCAGGTGAAGCTTAGCACTGCCTTTCACCCTGACAGATGGGCAGGCAGAGCGCACCATACAGACATTGGGATATGTTGAGAGCGTGTGTGATTGACTTCAGAGGTAACTGGGATGACCATCTGCCTTTGATAGAGTTCTCATATAATAATAGCTATCACTCCAGCATTGGGATGGCACCGTTTGAGGCACTGTATGGTAGGAGGTGTAGATCTCCAGTTGGGTGGTTCGAGGTTGGAGAGTCATCCATTTTGGGTCCGGAGATCATTCATGAGGCCTTAGAGAAGGTCAGAATGATTAGGGACAGGTTGACTACTGCTTACAGTCGGCAGAAGTCATATGCTGATAACAGAAAGCGGCCCTTAGAGTTTGATGTTGGTGACCGGGTTTACTTGAAAATATCGCCTATGAAAGGGGTGATGAGATTTGGTAGAAAAGGGAAGCTGAGTCTGAGGTATGTTGGGCCATATGAGATCCTACAGCGTGTGGGTGAGGTGGCCTATGAGTTAGCATTGCCTACAGAATTAGCTTCTGTTCATCCAGTCATTCATGTCTCTATGTTGAAGAAGTGCCTAGGTGATCCAGCATCAATCTTACCTGTTGAAGGTTTGGGGGTTGGTGAAGACTTGTCTTATGAGGAGGTACCTGTTGAGATCTTAGACAGACAGGTCAAGCGGCTGAGGAACAAGGAGATTGCCACAGTGAAGGTATTGTGCAGAAATCATCTTGTTGAGGGTGCTACGTGGGAGGCTGAGGCCGACATGAGAGCCCGCTACCCTCACCTGTTCAGCTCTTGAGGTTAGACTTTATGCTCTTAAACTTATGTTTCCTTATCGCCCCGTATTTTGTTGCTATTGATTGACTGTGTATACTGCTTTTATTATGATCTCACTGGCATTACAACGTGAAGTAGTAGTGTCATTCAGGGACGAATGTTCCTAAAGGGGGGGGGGGATAATGTAACAACCCTAAAAATGAATAGGATCAAGACTTAGGTTTTTCAAGAATGCTTGCGATTAGACCAAGGTCCACACGAATTGATACGCGTAGAACCAGACCTCAGAACCCTTACTACGACCAAGCCAACTAACTTGGGGAGTTAATTGAGCTTGGAAAGGTTGGAACCAACCATGTGAGGCTCACGAAAACGAAGATTTAATCGAAAGAGTTTTTACCGGACTTAAAAGAAGAAATTTCAAGTTTTGAGGGTCCAAGGGTAAAATGGTCTTTTCCAGGACAAGGGTAATATTGTAATTACCCTGAGGAATTAATTATTTAATTAATTAATTTAATTAAATAAAGAAATTCGGGTTGGGGCGACCCAAGTGACCCATTTTCGCAAATGGGGAGTCACTCGGGTTCGAGCCCCACTAGAAGCAATGATTTATCTTGCTTTTATTTGATTGGATAAATTAATTAAATTAAAAAATAAATATTATCTGATTTAAGAAAACGAAAAATCAGATTTTATTTAATAGTTTAGCAAGGAGTCCTAGTTTGACTAATTCCCAAACCAAAACTCCTAACTTGAAGCCACTCTCTCTCACGATCTCTCTCTCTCACGTTTCACCATTCACTCTCACGTTTCTCTCTGCCTAAACAAGTTCAAAAACAGAAAATATATTGAACTTCTTCACACTTGAAGAACTCATACCAAAAATCTAAGAAAACAACATAAATCCATCACTTTAAGCAAAGGGGAGGAGTCTTCCGTCGATTGGTGTTGAAGTGTTGAACTTAGACGTGATCTTGGGTGAAGTTTTTGGGCAGCAAGTCAAGGGTTTAACGTCAAAAAGGTATGGGTTTTCTTCTCTCTTGGTCCCTTTACAAAGAGACCCCTTAAGATTCAGATTATTCAGTCCGAAAACTAGGATTGTTCCCCTTTGCATGCCCTTGTCACTAGCTCCCAATGAATCGTAGGTTGAGTATGATTGTTGGTAGATTTAGGTGTATGTTATGTTTTCGTGATGAATATGATTATGTTTGTGTACTTGAAATCGTATGAAAGACAACCATGTGTTCGAAAATATGTGTATGTGTGTGCAATGTTGGTTGTGACCTATAACTCTCGGGTTAAGGTCCTAAAATGTAATGTTATGGTTGTTATTCTATGTACACAAACTTATGTAAATGATGATGTTCATTTAAGTGTAATGTGGCTGAATTTAATGATAAACTCTTGGCCAAATATATCCATGAAAATGCACCTAAAGGACTCACTAAAAAATACTCCAAATGCATGAACATTTAACGTTAAAGAGTTGAGAAAATAGGCTGCAAAAAGTAATCAAAATTTCCAACTTGTTGATGTTGATTTCTAGCAGATTCTGGGAATTTTGGAAGAGTTTTAAAAGAATTAAAGTAGGTGAGGTCAAGGGGAATCGAACCCAAGACCTCACATGACCAAGAGGCAGAATTTTTTTTTAAAAAATGTAATGGAGCTAAGGGGATTCGAACCCCTTAGCTGCTGCCCACGCAATGAAATAATAAGGGAAATGGGGCTGGGGGGAATCGAACACACGACTCTTGGGAAGAAAGGAAGAGGAAGAATAAAGAAAATAAAAAGAGGTGAGGCGTGGGAATCGAACCCACGGCCTCAAGGCTGGAGATAGAGGGGGCGAAAATGAGTATTAAAACAAGTGAGGCTGTGGGGGTTCGATCCCACGACCTCACTGTCAATACTCTCAACCTAGCGAAATTAAATTAAAGGTAAGGAGGTTGTGGGGGTTCGAACCCACAACCTCCCTGCTTAGGCGATTTAAATGGCAAAAATAAAAGAGGCTGTGGGGATTTGATCCCATAACCTCTTGGTTTAGGCGAGAGTGGACAAAGAGAGGCTAACAAAATTAAAAAAAAAAAGGGGGTTGTGGGGGTTCGAACACCCAACCCTTCGGCCAACTTATGAATATTACTAAGGAGGAAATTAATCCTACAATGTTAACATTGTGATTTAAATTAGAGTCATAGTGTTATGAATATTAGAATAAAACCAATGAAAAATATAAATGATATCCAATTGATTCAAGACTTGGGTTCCCTTGCCCAAACTTCCGTTTGATACATAAGTCATACGTGAACAAATTATCCAAGATTAATGCCACTTACTTAGATCGAAATCAAGGTCTTGGCATATATACAAGATACATAAGTCTTGTACTACATAATCTTAGGAATGTATGAGTCACTTAATGAGTTATGAATAAAGCCTCATGGCTTGTATGTATAGACCCATAAGTCTAGCATACGTTTAATAATAAGTGAACCTAAGATGTATGTAATGAAATGAAATAACCCTATAAGGGTTAAGTACGAGTGTAAAATACACTAAATGGCTAAATGTATTGGCATACGATGAAATGATTATTATGTAATGAAATGATGAAGCCCTAGAAGGGTTAAGTAAGAGTGTGAAACACACAAATGGCCATGTGCATTGGCATATGATGAAATGAACATTCACGTAAAATGAGATGAGTAATTATAAAGAGCAAATGTGCTAATGTTAATGAATGTGGTGACAACATGTTATTAGGCTAATGTAAATAATGAGAACAATCTCAAATGAGCCTAAGCAAATGTTACCAAAATGTACTCACTTAAGAGAGTGTAAGTTAATGAAGAGACCAGTCTCTACGAACACTCTAATGAAAGTATTGAGATTAACACACTTAATACTAATGATGAGATGATAAATCATCTAATGAGCTATGATGTCCTCATACTAGAAGCCAGCTTCCATGACGTATGAGTTGAATGAAATGGAACTTTATACTGAGCACTAATAGGCTAGCTATGAGCGGTGATGCCTTCTTTCGGGAAGGGTGAAGGTTCACGTAACTCTCATGAGATGAGACTGTCCGGCTTGCCGGGTATGGGTCTCCATACATCTCCTAGTCTTTGAACCTATACTGCCAATATAGGGATCTGGCGGGGTTAAATTCCCATGTACGCTAGCATGTTAATGGATCACTTTGGCCGGTGATTCCACCTCTTTTCAGTGTGAGGGAGACACTGGATTTCATGATGCTCACATGATCTATGTCGGTTAACGTTAAAGTTCCCAATGAATGAATGAGGCCAATCTCAAATAATGCACATAATGAAATGAACGATACCAAAGGTGTTAGGATAGGATAATCAAGAGGTGAGCTAGACTCAAGTAATGACACTAGGTTATTCTTGATCATTGCACAGCAAACCCAATGAGAGTCTTAAACTACATTTTAGGTATAGCTGGTGTTTACACTAGCTTATGAATGAATGAAATGAAGTACGTATGAATGAATGAAGCAGACTTTGTGTTTGTTAAAGAAGGCTCCCTAGTTGAGGTCTCATATGTTGAGCCCTCATATTGGGAAGTCTTAATGTCAAGTCCATGATTCCAAGGTCTCATGGCATATGAATGAATGATAAGAAAGATGTTATGTGCTATATGCAGTATGATATGTGCTATGTGTAAGATGTTATGTGTTGTGTGCAATATGATAAGTATGATGATGCATGTTACTCTCATGGCATGACTTTCCTAATCCAAATTTGGAAAGCTCACTGACTTTCCTAATCCAAATTTGGAAAGCTCACTGACTTTCCTAATCCAAATTTGGAAAGATCACTAACTTTCCTAATCCCAATTTGGCAAGTCCACTGACTTGACTTTCCATAATCATGTTGTTAGGAAAATGCTATTCTTACTCATGCATGTCCTTGGTGTGTGCTTGAATATACCCATACTTAGTACAAGTGTGTACTAATCCCATACAACTCTATATTTTTAGGTGCAGGCACAAGTGGACGCTAGAGTTTACAGGTTGACGTTGCAGCTATCCGGACGTGGAGCTTTCATCCGGACTTGGTAGTCCCTCACGCTTTCGAGGATGTCTACCGTTATTATCTAGCTTAGATGTAGGCTTTAGCTAGTGGAGCATGTTCCACTAGTGTTTCTTTCCTATTTTATTTAGACTATATATTGGTGCCATTTTGGGAATTATACTATTAAGATTTATTGAACTGTTCCTTTCATTTGATTATCTCTTAATGATTAGATGGTTGATGGTGAACAAAGTACGAATGTATTAGAAATATTTAGTAAGCACAATTTAGAAACAAAAAGTTTCAAATTTTCCGCTAAAATTAACCTATGTAAAGTAAGAATGACGTAAGTAGGCTTGTCTGCGACCTCTGAGAGGTCAACGACGCCGGTCTCGTCTGGGGTCTAGATTCCGATCGTGACAATGTCTCAAACAACGTCTATTAGAGTCTTGTTCATAAATGTGAAGCGCTCTACATTTATGAATAGGAGGTTGTTGGATATTAGGAAGTTTTTACTTCTTCATTATCTTAGTTGTGTCCTAGAGTTTTGTTTTATTAGGTATTTCTCCTAATGTGTGCCCTATGGTTTATGGGAAATGACTTATCCAAGGGCTAATAATGAAAGGAATGAGGAAGACAATGTGGAGCCATAGGTTCCCTCCAAGCTCTTTCCAAGCTCTTATTGTTCCTATAGGGGAATATGTGTCTAGTGAGATGAATAGGTATGGTTTTGAATTGTTGACTTAAGTCGGGATAGAGATTCTAGAATTATATGGGTCAAAGATAGAGAAACATCCTCTAGAGTTTATAGATGAGGTCTCTAGGGTGTTGAAAATTGTAGGATAAAATCTGATAGATCCAAATGGCCCTCTTACTAATTGAAAGATGTAGCTCTAATGTGGTTTAGCCAATGGAAAGGAGCAAGGTCGGAAGAAGTGCACCCATGGAATGAGAGACATTTAAGAATAGTTTCATTGATTGGTTTTGGCCTTTAGAAATAAGAGAGGATAAAATACTTGAGTTTATTAAATTTTTCCAAGGTAGTATGAGTGTTAAGGAGTATGCTCTGGTGTTCACTAAGCTGCCAAGATATGCTCCACCCATAGTGGCCAACCCTAGAATGAAGATGAGTAAGTTTCTGTCGGGTGTATCCAACTTCATAGCAAAAGAATGTTGTATGGTTATGCTTAAGAATGATATGAATATTGATTGTATTTTGTTCCTTGCTCAATGGATTAAAAGGGAGAAACTTTAAGAGATATCTTGAAGAACAAAGAGTTATAGGTTTGGTGATGATAATTCCTCTCAAGAATGTTTTGATGGGCGAACCTGTTCGAAAGTTTCCCCAATGTTTGAAAACAGAGGGTGTCTAACCCTAGGCCTAAAAGAGGAAGCAATAGTGAATCGGTGTTACTTATGTCTACTTGCAAAATATGAGGAAGGAAGCATTATAGTAGGTTTTTAGCTGGTATGGAAGGTTGTTATGGTTGTTGTGGAAGTTACAAAAATATAAGAGATTGCCTTGTACTTACCTCTAGGGGAAGAGAAAAGAAGAAAATTAAGTCTGATGCTCTTGAAGCTAGAGGTGAACAAGAGTGTCCTCCTAATGTTTCTCCCAATATGTGATTCATGCTTACATTGATTCCGGTAGTACTTGTCTTTTGTAACTTGATAAGTTAGACATGATGAGATTTTATGTTGTCTTTCATATACATGGGTTTAGTTGTTTCTTTATTTGTTTGTTGATACAACCCGCCTTGTACATCATAAACATAATCACAAACATGTCCAGATATTTCCTAAAAACTCTATTTTGTATGTCCAAAAATGTCGTCGGGGCATTGGTGAAACAAATGACATCACATGGAATTTATAATTCCTATACCAAGTTCGAAAAGACATCTTGGAAATGTCATCCCCTCTCTTCCTCAATTGGCGAGACCCCGAACGATGGCCAATATTGGAAAAGTAACTAGTCCCTTGAAGTTCGTCAAACAAGTCATAAATTCTCGTAAAAGGTGTAACGACCCTAAAAACGAATAAGTGAAACTAGAGCCAATACAACAAAAAGAAACTTTAGCGACAATTCTTTTGCGACAATAAGCTAATTGCCTCTAATGTATGCACCGGGGAAAATATTAACGGCTAATGTATATTGGCCAGCCATAAGGACATTTTTAGTACCAATTATAAAGAGCCACATAAGGGCATCTTTTTTTAAAAAAATAGAACTCATGTGTTTCTTAAAATTATTTCCCCTCCCGCCTGTCTCTAAATTCTAGGAAAAAAATGCTTTCCTGAACTTTGAGGTAAATATTTATTAACCTAAAAAGCTCTCTTACACCAATAAGGACAATATAAGTAAAAAGATCTCCTAGCAAATAAGGATTCCCAACCTAATTCATCAGATTGTCAAGCACATAAGTCATATATATCTCTCCAAACAACGACATCTAACAACATATATTTTTCTCGTGGTAGCGAAGTCCAGCAACAACACTCTTTTCTCAAGTTTCCAAGTATGTACATCGATGTTCTAAACTCTTCTGTTTCTATGATGTTCTATTATCTTTGTTGCTCTGCATATTTAAGCATTAACTGTGAAGTAAATAGAAAACAAACGTGAAGAATTAAAAAGTTTTCAAGCTTTTATTGTGATTTCAAAGTTATTTAATTCGTAAAAGTATGCTTTTTTGTGTTCATGATTTCTGGATGTTTTTACTACGTGTAAAGATGTCTTCTTTGAAATTATAAAGCATAGTCATTATATAGACTCCCTGTTTTGACTCCATGAGCTCTCTGTTATTTAGGATAATGTTAAATACTTGAAATCGCTGCTAGTTTTTCAAAACAAAGAGAACTATTTTGTGGAGGGGAACTGTTCAAACCAGAGATTATAAATTCTTGAAACATTTTTCATAAGAAGCATCTTTTAGGTACTTGTGAACTATTTAGTTAGTATTTTCATTGTAATGCCTAAGCCAATGCTTACTTCTCTTGAACTGTTGCATCTCTCTATTTATGAATTACACCTTTCTTCAATGTCTCTCAAGTTTAAAAACGTTATAAGTATCGAAATTGTGGATAATTTTATCGTGTTTTGTTTTTAATTTGGCGTTCATGTTTGATGTTAAAGAGTTCGTAATCTCGAATGCCCTAACTAATGTGTCCCACAAGTACAAATTTTCTCAGGATTTTTATTTTCATATATAACTGGGCAGCAACTAAAACTCGATCAACTTGTTGTTGTCCAGTCACATCAACTAAAGCTCAAGAAAGAGTTTGTAATGACAACTAGTTTTATATCTATTGATCCTTGTCTCGTTGTATTGATATCTGTTCGAATGGTGAAATTGAAATTTATTTTGACATGTTATTGGAAAGATAACATACTGGTGGACATATTTGCAAATTAAAAGGACACTAAATCAGTTGCAATTCTTTTTATCGAGATGGTAACAATTTTTATTGATCGATAGGCTTGAGAAAATTTCTAACTCCCTTACAATCCCTAAGTGACATTAAATTTTGAAGAACATTAAAACTTCACCTATAGAACCTCTGTTTTTAGAAATTACGTACATTGACTACAACTCAAGCTTGTACATAGAAACCTCCAAGTTCGCTGATTTATATTTAATCTCATTTTGAGAATCTCTTTTTGATCAATATTCTCCCCTTGGAATAACTTGAAAGTTTTCCATAAAATGTCTCATAATTTAGAGTTGAGCAACCTCTAATCCCAAGTTGTTCATGGACATGAAAATTGTCATTTATAGCTTTCCAGTACTTGAGATCATTACCTTGAATAAACAAAAATATTAGTACAGTAAATCCCATAACAATTGGATACTATTCTTTGCCACAACAAGCTTTATATGTGATCTTTTTAGCACTTTCTATGTTAGGCAACTTAACTATAATGTCCAAGTATGTAACGCCCCTAAAAACGAACTAGATGAGACTAGAGCCTAAAATGTGTGTCGTGAGGTTTTAAAGTCTTAAAATGGCTAAATATAGTTTTAGTAGGAACTGTGTGAAGTTTGTGAAGTTTGGAATAGTTTGGAAGTCAAAAGTCCAAGAACGTCCATGACATTCGAAAGTTAGCCTTTGGGCGTGCTTGTGTGTCCTTGTATGTTGTGGTTGTTTTAAGGTATTGTTTGGTGTCTAAAATCAATGAGGATGACCCTAGTACCTATAGGGATATATGTAGGGTTAAAACGTCTGAGAACCACTCCCCTAGGACAATCCTAAGGGTCCGTAATGAGGATCCAAACGTGGGCCAAGCAAGTTGCCAAGGCAGCCTGAGTTTGGGTGTGGTTGCGCGTCGCGCCAGCTACACTTAAGGGGAAAAAAGTTTTCCATGCGACACAGGGACCTCGCGAACAATTCTGTCTCAAAATAATCCAGAACCTAGAATTGGAGGTGACCTCGTGACGCGGAGTGACTTCCCAGATTTGATCGCGTCATTTTTAAGTCATTTTAATTGGTTTAAAGATAAAATAAGTGCATTGGGTATTTTGGGTACATTGGGAATCTTTTAATTACGTTTATTGAACCTTTTTAAACCCCAAGACTCACAAATGAAATCTAAACCCTCAACTCAAAACAAAAGCTCTCCATTCCTTCTCTCCAATACTCCATTGTTGAAGCTTTGAAGCTCCAAGGAAGAGGCAGATTTTCCATGTTTTTCCTCAACCAATTTCGTGGGGTAATATTCAATTTAGGTATGGTGATTCATCCTTGAATCCTCTTCTATTCAAGGAGCCAATTTCAAATGGTTTCAAAGATTATATAAAACATGAATTCTTCTATTTTGAATTCTAGCCATGGGTTCTTGTATAAAAGGTTTTGAATCAATGTCTTATGATTGAATTGATGTTAATACAATGTTTTAAAGCTAAAATCTTGTCACATCCGGGGAGCACCCCCTAGAGGTAACCGACGTCGTCCTCCTCGGAAAGGACTAAGACTAGCGTCTTAGTTTACATCATTACATTCATCGGTTTAAAATGAGGAAAATTTAAAACTTTTCTAAATCTATTTTGAGGTTTACATAGACCTCTCACATACACTTAATATGCTCATATCGAGTATACATAGACCCTTCGTATAAGAAGATTACATAGTCTTCTACTTTTATTGCACATAGATATATAAGATACTTAACATAGTCTTAAATAGTGTCTCATCTCATAACCATCTAAAACAAGAGTATATCAATTGGTCATATCCCATACATTAATGTAATAAAGCCACATATAGGCTATACAATCTTTAATACTCAAATGAAAAGGAAAGAACATAGAAGTCTTAAAACTAGAGCAACTTCATTAGCTTGATAGTGGCATTGCCCTCGGAAAGTGAGGACCTACCCAACTTGGATGAGTGAGAATTCCAAGTAATCTTCAAAGTCGTCGCAAAATCCTTCAACGACAGGAAACTAAAATGTTAGGGAAAATGTAGAAAATCGGGTTAGAACATTACATGTACTAAGTAAGAGACCATATGCACATACAATATCAAATTATGCTAAAAAGGGACATTTCATTAAAACATGTTATTTTACTTTTAAAGCCTTATGCACATTCAAGAACCAATACAAGTCATTAATACATAATCATCAAGTCAATACCCTATACTATATAAGACCAAACCACCTTAAGTCAAATCAAGTCACATGCATATCAACATACTTGAACCCATAATTTAATACAATTTTAACATTAAGTCATAACATCAAAGACATGAATAAGAGTTCATCACATTATAACAAAGCGACACCATTACTCACGACCCTCATTGATTCCACTTGTGCAATGAATAAGCAAAGCTCCATAACCTTACTCGGTCAAGTAAACCTATCTAGAACCATAACCAATGTCCAACTTCACATATCATATCACTAAGAGTACATAACATCATACTTAGCAATATAGACCAAACATATATTCACAAGTGAAATCAACATCATAAAGTGTCACATGTAAGATCATCATATACATATAATTTACATTTATAAGCATATACATACATAAGAACATCCTCCTAAGAATCCCTTCAAGGCTAACTAGTGCAATGTGTAAGTAGAGTCACATACCCCTACCTAGACAAAGCTAAACCCTTTAGATCATCCTAGTTAGAGTTCATTCATTACTTCATTTTACCTTTTGGGAACATCTTTACTAAACTTACATAGACTACATGATCTATGTGGAATTTCGGTGTGATGGAACCCTACACCGAAAGAAGGCGGACTACTTGCCAAGGTAGTACAAAAACATAACATAGCAACTACGTGGATTCACTAGCTAGTATTCCTATGGGGGCAAAATAGTTCAAGAACTAGGAGATATAGTTGGGACACTAATCTCATAAACATTAGTGATCCTACCTTTCCTATGTGGGAAGGGACACTCCACACTCTAGTTCAGTCGGTTCTAAGCTAGAGTCCCGTTTTGAAATGTCTTTACGCCTTTATAAAAAATCATAGCTAGTTTAGGTCATAGGGTATATTCCTTATATAATCATCATCATAGCTCAATAATAATTGCATAAGTACTTTCCTTTCATTACAATTCATATATGTGAGGTTAGCAATTACATAATCACATCATGATAAGACACATTTGTACGTCATCACCATCCTTATAACATTTACATCTTAGAGAACCACTCACAAACCATATATGATGGCATTTCAATTCACCATCATACAAACCCTAATCAATGCTATCACAAGGTATACTTCAATATAACTTCATCACTAAATAAAAGTAATCATAGTTGAAGTAAAGGTTGAAATCACAAGACTTACCAAGCCTCCTTCACAAGATATCATCCATGGTTTTACCATCAACCATTCAATTCAACCTAATAATGGAAATAACACTGTCACACAATAGTAATTAGCACAATAGCTAGATCAATTGCATCATCACTATCCCAATTAACTTCAATTCATAACCTAGGGTTAGGGGAATAGGGTTCATCATGAATTCTTCAAGAAATAGAGCCAATCCCAACAATACATTACCCTAGGCAGTCCATAAATGAATTAGAAGAGATAAAACAAGTCTAACAATCAATATATTCCTCAATTCCCCTCAATTCATAAGAAATATCCAAGATTTGGGGAATCGGGAAACATGGACATTATCTATATGAAATTGCATCAATTAACATCAATTAACCAACAATCTACACTCAATTAGTCATAGGCAATCACAATTTATCATCAATTTGAAGTTTAGAAGAAAACCCATTAGAATTAGAAAACCCTTAGAATTGGGTGTTTTAGAAATCAACTGTGAAAGGACTTCTTGGGGAAAAAATATCAAGTGTGAAGAACCCATACCTTAATGAACATAAATCCACGAAAATTATGTGAAATCCTACAGAAATTGGTTTTCTTGTTCTAGCTTTCTTCTTCCTTCAATGGAGGATGAATAGAGAGAGAAACTAGAGAGAGGTGAGAGCTTTTGAGTTTTTATTTGGGGATTTGATTTGAGTGAGTAAATGTGAGGGAAAACTAACTGGAAATCAATATATAGACCCCCCATGAAATACCTAAAAGACCCCTCACTTAAGTTGACCTTAATGAAGTCAAACTTGAATTCCAAATTTTAGATTTTCGTCGGGGAACAAGTCCGTGACGCGGAGCTGTTCCCGCATGATTTTCTAAATTAAGTAATCTTCACCAGAGTATATTCCCTACCTGCCCGCACAAGTAACTTCGATTTCATGTTACCAAAATCCGTCCAAGTCCGCGACCGGACTTGTTTCTTCCATGTGTATTTGGCTGCTGTTGGCATGCTTAGCCGAAAAAATTGGGTCTTTCGTGGAACCCTAAGTAAACCCTCAGGGATAACCTGGACTCGTTTTATACCTTCTATACATAGGTTTTACCTATTTAAAAATCATTTTAAAAGTTTTAGACATCATTATACTAGCTTCAGCATCGTCTTGGACGTTTTATTCGTTTTGATTCTTAAACTTCCTAAATGACTATATATTACATTAATTTTAGACTTAGGACAGGTTACTAACCCTATTCAACATCGTGAGCTCTATCTAAGTTTTGAACTTATCAGAGTGTTACTATATCCCCCCGTATAGACATGTTGCCCGAATGACATAAAATCTTTTGAAAGGAAGGATTGGACTCAGCTAGCAGCCCAACCCACAATAATACTATAACTTTAATTACAATATCAATCATGCATTACACGTAAAAAACTTCAATGACACATATAAAACTCTAACACTCAAGATATGAAGAATTTCCTCTCCTAGACAACATGGCTCAATCATCATCTGATATGAGCATCAACTACTCAAAAACACGTCCGATAACAAATCATGTACTAACATGCTAAACATCATTTCATAAAGACTCACCCTATGAAAATGCAACCGCATAGCTCAAAACAGAAAATTGCAATTTTTCAAGTCAATAGTCACAATTTCAGTGTAACTAGTACCATTTTTCAAAAATTCACCAAAATCAAAGCAACATCAACTTAGTCATTATTTTCATTATTAGCAAGAACAACTAACGTTCATTCGGAAAGAGATAGATCAGTACTTCATTCGGCCTCTCTCCCATGTTGTTCCCTGAACTAGGTGGTTCTTCCATAACACTTTTATAGGGTCACTATTCGTTCGTCAACATTTTCACTTGAGGATCAATGATTTCAAACCGAACCCTCATAGGAAATTCTCTTTCACACAAAGAGCTTCAATAGGAAGAATAGACTCGGATCACCGATACACTTTTTAAACATAGAAACATGAAAAACAAAATAAACTTAAATAGTTAACTAGGAATTTAAACTCATAAGCACACCTTACCAATACTTTGCAAGATATCAAAAGAACCACAAAACAAGGATCAACTTCCTTTGTTCCAAATCTAACCACCCTTTCATAGGCAAATTTTCAATACACTTTATCACGTTCTTCAAATTCTAAATCTCTTCTCCTATGATTGGCATAATACTTTATCCGACTATAGGCTGTTTGCAACCGGTTATTTTATTTTATAATATAACTCAAATCTTATAAATCAGATCGGACCAAGAAGCAAAGACTCGCCAACCTCAAACCACCCAAATAGACACCTCCACCTCGTACCATACAAGGCTTCATAAGGACCATAGAGATGGATGAATGAAAAATATTATTATACGAGAACTCCACACAAAGGCAATTCAGCCCAATTTCCCTTAAGTTAATAATTTCATGACCCTCAAGTATACTAGAAGTTAAAGCATCCTTGAGTCGTCACACGGCAAATGAGACTTCAAGAAGTCAAATATGAGCCACTCTACCATTCATTGCATAATAAAACATTCTAAATGAGTAAGAATTTAAAATTTCTTACACACGAAGAAACTCTTTCTAAGAACAATGCGCAAGCCGAAGACTATCATTAAAACATTAAACCTTATAATATCCTTTGAACATCTAAACTTTGGAATATAAAACCATAGGGCAAAGCCCATACAAGATATAAAATAAACACTCAGACATAAAGAACATGTGGATATTGTCCTCGAATCGATGAGACTTACCAATACTTCATCTTCAGCCCTTAGAAACCTATCCCTCTTTCATGGCACGTCAAGACTTCTAATTCCCTACACTTTAGTCAAAAAGGGAAAATAGAGGATAACACATTAGATGCACTAAGTATGGAAGTCATGCAAAAACCATAAAAAGGACATTTAGTAAATAGCAGTGTTTTCATGAATTTGATTAAAAGATAATACTATGATCATAAGAAAAACAATTTATAACTTTATAAATACATAAGAAAATCATTAAGCAATTATTCACATTTTTTAGGACACTTTCCAGTGAACTACTTCACTGTACAGTGAATTCCTTCACTGTTACACTGAAGTTCCCTAATGCCACATTAGACAGTAGTTTACATGTAATTCCCTCACTAAAAGCTATCCCAAAACTCACTTAAGTAACACAAAGAGAGACCGCCCATACACCCCTTCTAAGCATGCCTAAATGATCCTCAAGACTACTTAGAATAAGATACATCCATTTAAAATAAATCAAGAACATGAACATGAGATCCTCCTACCAAAGGTGATTCTAAGGTTCACTTGAGTGAGTTGTGAAGCGACCACCCATACAATCCCTCTCACACACACTAAGGGATCCTATAGACTACTTAAGATAGAATCATTCTAACTTAATACAATAGCGTACATAGAACATGACATTCTCCCTTCAAAGGTTATCAAAAGACCTTCTCAAGTAAATCAAGAAGAGAATTTCCATAATTGACCTCTTCAAGATTACCTAAGTAATAGTTCAGACTTACCTAAGTTTGGATCATGTCCACAAAATCAATCATATTCATTAACTAGAATAATTATTGAGACTTATCTATGAAAGAGATGAAGTAACCATTCGTATGCCCCCTTCATACCTTAACTAGAAAACCCTTAACTACTCTAGATAAGAACTTATTCATTTAACATGCTATCTTAACTTAAGTCATTATATTCGTTAGTTCATTTAAGAGACATTCATAACATTAAGACATTCAAGTAATGGTCTTGAAGAAGACCTAGGGACTCTCAATAACATCTTCAAAGCCTATTGTGCAATGTCTAGATAGCGTCTCATACCACCACCTAAACTTCATAAAACTTCTCAAATACTAGTAAGTATCAAACATTATGAGAATAGGCAATAACTGACATAGACCAGTTAGCAAAGCATTAAATCCGGAATTCTATCCTACTCCGATAAAGTTGTTCTACTTGCCAATGGTAGAACTTGGACACGTCCCATGTAGTCCCATGGTTAAGGAATATGAAGGACTTACTTTGTATTCTAGCCTCATCCTTTAACTAGAACTACTTCCCTTGCCATATTCACTAGGTTCTAGCATTTGTTCTCATAGAGTAATTCACATTAAGGTTCATACAAAGGGTTTTATATCATGTTCATAACTCAATCACATTTACCCTACCAAAGAGATACTCTAGGGCTACCATCAAATGGCGACAAGAAGCTCATCATGACTTTCCTAAGGATTGTTATGATGCCGTTCCATCCAATCAACCTTAAGTTCATCATTCATTACATGAAGGATGCCATTATGACTTTCGACTTTAAGTTCCATAACCTTACCTACTAGGTTCAAGGTTTCACATAAAGGACCATCTTATCATCATTCAAGGTCTTACATATCATTCATACATTCAAGACTAAGAGGCTTTAGCATACTAAGTAAAGACATCTCATATTGACATATCATTAATTCATCATGTAAGCGACATAAGTCTACCTAAACAAGACACAATATTACTTCACTTTAGCACATATTACATGTCATTCTAGAAGCATATAGGAAGAACCATTATCTTCTTTAAGTCATACTATACACTACTATATTATCATCAATATAACCATTATAAACTCATATACTCAAGTTAGGAACAATCATGCATCAACTCTAAGACTACACATATGAACACATAGTCAAAGTATAACATGATCACCTAATAACTTCAATAAGAGAACACATACTTTCACATTACTTCCCATATAGGTAGATATGAGAATATTTCACATAATCAACTATACAAATCATCATAATACTTCAAGTAGTGCCGAAAAGGTCATGATCATCATATTACATAAAGTAACGCCGACAAGGCCACATCATTCACATAACACCACCACCATAAGTGGGTCATACCAATAACATATAATCAAAGAGATAATTAACAATAGCTATACATAATAATAAAAGTGTTAGGTCGGCGTACCACCCATTTAATCTCACCACTTCAATCCAAAGCCAAATCATTCAATTCGATACCATAAGGCCCTTACCCATGGCCATGAACATCAATTCAATACACAAATCATAATACTCAATGAATCTAAGTCAATTCAATATAGATTTATCAATCTATGACCAATTAGACATCAATTGAATAAAATTGTTACATCATTCATTAGCCCATCAAATACTACACTAGAATCTATAAGCATTAAGTCAATATCAATTCAATAAGCTTAACATGCAATAGATCTAAGAGTATTCAATACTCAATTGATCAAATTAAAACACTCTATAAACCGTACATACATAATCTATACATAAATCAAAATTCCATAACAATCTACACATGAATTCATTAATATCAAAGCATTATCAATTCACCCATATTTTAGTCAAATTTATAGATTTGAGAATATCAAGGGTTCATGGAGAATTTCATCAGAAAACATCAAATATACATCAATAACATCATATCTTAAGCTTTGAAAATTTTTCATGCAAGAACCCAAGACTTAGAGTAGACATTGGACTCTTTCATCTTTTTTCATCTTTGAAAATCATCTTTGAAATTGGATCTAAGGTGATAGAAAACATTAGATGAAGAAATCTCATACCTTATTAGTAGATCCCAATGATAATTTAATAAGAAACTCCATTGAAGACTCATTTTCAAGCTTCATCTTCACCTTGAGCTCTCATGGAGGTTTTTGGGAAAACTTTAGGAGGGAAAGGGTCTTGATCTAAGTGGTAGGGTTTAAATGAGAGTTTAATCACTTATATACTCTTAAAATACCCAAAAACACCTAAAAAAACGTCCTCCTATTTTTAAAAGGCTTGGGGTTAATTCCCAACTTTACCCCTAACATCATAGTGAGCCTGTGCAGAAACTGCCTCACAGACGGAAGGGCCATCGACGGCCCGTCCTTTGACCAACGGACCATCCTGTTGGTCCGTCGTCTGGGACTGATGATGTACTTCGGCCACTCCTACACCACGACTAAGTACCAAACGACGATAACCCACCAACGGGGCGTCGATTGCCAATTGTTGGTTGGGTTGTCTTGGGCAGCTTTGGCTCAAAGAAAGGGTCCTTCCTCAAGGACCCCTAGATGGTCCTTGGGGATGTTTTCCCAGATTTTTCCCACCCAAATATGTAAGTATTTGAGTTTAGGACCTCTCACATGAATTTCACCCAAAACGAACACGTAAAACTCAACGAAACATGCTTAGACACACAAGGTCATTTCAAGGCACATCTTCCGAACGTCATGGACGTTCTTGGACGTTTGACCTCCAAACTTCACGAAACTTGACGCACTGCTTATACATATCGTAATAACTCATTTATAGACCATATAAGCTCATGAATCACATATAAACACATAGAACCACATATGAGGCACATAGGTGACTTAGTCGTCAAACGTCTTTGTCGTCCCTTGACGTTTGACTTCCAATGCACCTAAACTCTTAGAAACTGCCTCTATACCACATTGTAGAACAATTTAGGATCTTAGACCATCATGACAACAATGTTAGGCTCTAGCTTCACCTGGGTATTTTTGGGATCTTACATTCCCCCCACTTGGACAACATTCTTCTTCGAATGACACTTGTCACTCTCCGAACAGAGCCAAGGATAGAGATTCACTTAGCACATCATAACCATAACATATAACACTTAATCAAGGAGAAAACATCAATTTCACAAAATCAAGAGATTCACAATCACAACAAGAAACTAAAATAGATTCTATAAATCATCATACTATAAAACTCACATGCTTCATTCAAAATAGCTAAAACTCATTTTATATTTATTATCATAAACATAAGTCCTAACCACATTAAAACAATTCTCGATCAAAGAATGAATTAGTCATTTTCTCAAAAATATTACAGTGAGCAGGCAACACTTACAGTGAATTTGCTTCACAAGCTAACAATGCAACATTTAGGAAATTTCTTATAAATGCTCAACAAACCAATCTTATATAACAATTTAGACATGCTCACTATTAATCTTTATGAAACAATTAGCAACCTACACTAGATGCACATGAATCATGAGTAAGATACCATACATGAAAACTCATTTTCTCATTTAACAAAACTTCAACCAAAACATGCATATCATAAGGAGAATGTTTGGAACTCATTTTCCACAAAAGACTCCTACACGAATCAAGTTACTAAGAACTCCTTTTTTTAGGCTTGAATAAACTCATAAAGAAAGGTTAAGGGTACCTCACTCCCAACAACCATACTCTTCACCATACTCCCCCACTTAGGATAGACCCATTCTAAAGTCAACATAACATCTTCTACAAGGAACTCCCTCAAGGCACCTTAAAATTTACTAATACATTCTCACCCAAAGTCTAGCTCGTGAAAACCAAAAACTCTCAAGGTTCAACCATCTAACCATTACATCCCCCCTCACTACGAGAAACTTACCATTACTCTTTCAAACCTCTTCACCTTTCTTTCTATGGTTGGGTCCTAAAAAACTTCAACCCACCTCAACAACCACTCCTTCACATTTCTAACTCTACACTTTACCATTCTTTCCAACTACACTACCCTTCAAAAGGTAACTAAACCAACATATGGTCATCAACACCATCTTTCACACCTCCTCTAACAAGTCACATCTCATCTTTTCTCTCCCTCAACTCAATCTTCATAAAGTCACACTAGAAGGACCAAACACATAAGGGAGACAAGGGAAATACATCATATACAAAGCTCTTAGGCACAATTAGATGAGTGAATAAGTGAAACTTTTCCTAGCACTCAATAGCCTCTTATTCATAATGTAGCACGCTTCACATTTTGAATAAGACTCTAGTAGATGTGGTTCATGATAAAACTACGACACTCCCATATCTTATTCTCTGATACAAAGTTTGTAACGACCGTTAAGTCTACCCTAGAAGTTAGAGGATCCTTGTGTAAGACCCCGAAAATGAGATAAGGTGTCTAGAGCCTAAAATGTTCGTCTTAATGTTATAAGGTCCTAAAATGCCTTATTATGTTATATAGAGGCAGTGTGCAAAGTTTGAAGTGATTTGGAAGTCGAACGTCAAGGGACGTCCAAGACGTTCGACGAATAATCGCTTATGTGCCTCATGTGTGTATGCATGCCTAAATTGTATGAACTGTGTCTAATAAGTCATGAAATGGTTTATAATGATGTTTAATGTTATTTTATGAAGTTTCGTGAAGTTTGGAGGTCAAACGCCCAAGAACATCCAAGGCGTTCGAAAGATAACCCCTAAGACGTTCATCGTATGTCATGTTGGGGTCAAGACTGTTTGGACGTCTTGTAGGTGTTTGTTTTGGATGAAATTTATGTGGAAGGTCTATAACATGTTAAGGTTTGCGATAGCGTTGGAAACGTCCTGGTACGACTTCTAAAGGGCCCCAAAAGAGGCCCCAAAAGAAGGACTCCAAAGCTGCCTAGACACTGCCTGGGCAGTGTCCCTTGACGGACCCAACGACGGATCGTTGGTCCCCCAACGGCCCGTCGAGCAGGTCTTGTTGAAGGGGGATTACCTTGGTCAGGTCTTGATCCAAGAATTTGGCTATGTCATGGGCGACGGAGGGCATGACGCCCCGTCGAGACCCTCGTCGCGGGTGCCTGCAGGTTTGACTGCCTGCGTGCTGCCACTTAAAGGGGTGAATGGGAAATTCACCCCACATCCTAACCTGACTATAATAGGTTTATTTAGTTAATTTTAGGTGTATATAAGTCTTTAAAAACGTGATCAACCCATTCCCAAAATCCTCTCACATGTTTAAAGCCTTTCCCTCCCAAAAATGTTATCTCTAAAACCACCATTGTTGGTGAAGCTCAAGAGCTGCTTGGAGATGGATTTTCTATGGATGAATCATGAAGTTTTAGAGGTTTTCATGTAGGTAAAGGTACAGAAATCCTTCATCTTCAAGTAACCTTTCACTTGAAGAGTTCTTCTCAATGATTTTCAAAGAAATCTTATGATCAAGTTTCCATTCTTCCAATCTAGCCATGGGTTCTTTCTCAAAACGTTTTTAATGATTAAATCATGATGAATTGAAGTTAATACAGTGATTTGAATGTGATTTCACTCCAATTGCATGACGAACCCATGTTCCTGCCAAAATTGGTTTAGCTCTTGCATGGGCTTTGTGATCTTGACTTGTTATCGATTGAATTATGATTCCCTTACGTTGAAGTGATTGTATATACTGTTATTTATATGAATTTATGTTGAATGATCCATGAGTATCAATGTATGAAGATTTGAGCATGTTTAGCCTAGTTTCTATAGTTCACTGTAACATTGGCTTTCTTATGATCTAAAGTGAATTTCGATTAAGTTGTGGTTCTTGTAGCTACTGTTTTAGGTTAATACCATGGTTGAATTGTGGATATAAATCATGTATGACCAAATTATAGAAGGCTTGGTTTGGATTAATCTAGGTTCTTCTTGTGTATGAAGTTGTAACTTGTGATCTTGACGTTAGGTTAGTCGCTATAGGAATTGACTATGGTTAATGTCTATAGCTGCTGCCTATAATGAAATATGAGGATGAATTATATGTAATTAATACAATATGGGTCAATTCATGATAGGTTGAATATGATTAACCTATGTAAACTTACTTTCCATAAACTCCCTATATGAAGCATGTTTGTGTCGACCTTAATGGCAAATTGTAGTAGTGTCTCATCTAGATTATGATTTCATTAGCTACTGCCTTAGGGTGCTATGATTCATGAAATATGACCTATAATCCATATGAATGAAACTGATTAATGATCTATGTTCTTCTACTTTCCTAGTATGTTGATATGTTGTATTATGTTACGGTATAATCTTGTAGTGACTTGTACATGGTTTCTTATATGTTTAAAGTACATTTAGCTACTGCCATATATGTGTTTTATTGATGAATAAGGTGTATTGATCAATGATGATCAAAGGGTGAGAAATTGGTAAGAATGCTTATTTCCTTTATTCTTCTACTTCTCTATTCCTTTATAGTAATGTTGACGAGGCCGTGTATGGGATTGTGTGGTATGGTCCACTTATAGTGGCGGTGTTTACTTTATTGTCATTATATATGTGTTGACTATGGCCTTGAAGGCATATTGATGAACTTATGAACATGTGCTTGAGATGATACTATGAGAAGATTATGCTTACTTTCCTATTCTAGTTGTGAATTAGGTTGTGTGGTATTTCATGAGCATGTGTATAAACATGTTAGGGTAAAGTATAGGTGCTTCCATTGATGTGTTAAGATGGTTAATAACCCCTTACCTATGTACCCCTTATATGAAGGTGTAAATAGCTAAAGTAAGGAGTCTTGATTATAATGTATATATTGTCTTATCTCCTATGCTATTATATGTTGTCTGCTATGTGCTTGGAAGTGTAATGTGTACTAATAGGATGGCTAAATCAAGAAGTTATTGATAGCCATTATGTGATCATGTTGGTCAATGTACACACACTCTCACTTACATGCATATTACATGTAGTATAAGTCATTGTGTCTAAATGAAAGGTAGTTCTCATATTCATTAGTGTCTACTACTATTCATACTAAGGTGATGTTTATGAATGTATGATTTGTACTCCCTTACTAGGATGACTTGATAGGTGTACTAGTATGGGCAAGGGTAGGGTACCTTGTTTATACATTGCACATGTGTATCTTGATAGGATAACTTCTAGGTTTGGTTATTATGTATATGAAGGATGAATATATGAACATGTGTGACCTTATGTGTTATGTGAAAGGTTTGTCACATCTAAGTATACACTCACACACATGGATGATCTAGTTAGTGAGAGGGGCCTTCCTAGGGGTGCCCAAGAATACTCCAAAACTAGATAAGTGCTTGAATATGCTATAAGCATATGAATGATGAATATCCTAAGCTTATGTTTTTATAAACAAACGTAACAAAGGCTTTTCAATAAAGGGAACTTAGCCTAGCACCGAGTGAACTTGTATATGAGGGAGTGACACTTTCCAACATAGGAAAGGTAGGGTTCACTACGGTCCTCATGTGAGGGGTGACACTTTCTTACATAAGAAATGTTGTGTTTATTACGGTCCTCACGGGGTGGATAGCCTCATGACCCAACATAGGGTGTAGAGTTGATATTTCCATGAATTCCCCAAGTTCCATAAACTATGTTGCCACCATAGGATACTAGCTAGAGGATTATACCTAGATAGCTACGTTTATGTTAGGTTCTATCTTGGCCGGTAGACCACCTTCCATCGGTGTAAGGTTTTATGACACCGGATTCCATGATTAGCACCCATGGTCTTAGTGTCGGTTAAGGCTATGATTTATCTAAAGTTAAAATGGACAATGGAAGTAATTGAATTGGATCCTAACTAGGAGGACTTAAGGTATTACTTAGGAGAGGTGGAAGTAATGAACCCGTCTAGACATTGGACAAGTGACTCCTTAGGAAGTCTTAGGAAGGTGACTTAGTGCATATGATTATGTATGTGTCCTTTATGCATGATGTTGATATTGTTAACTATATGAAGAAGGTCTTACTTGACATAAATGAAGTTTTCTTCTCTTACTATGTTGATATATGATTTGGATGTAAAGGCTTGTGGTTTCATGATAAGTTTACTAAGTATGTGTGAGGTTATGGGGCCTTACATGTACATTGCACTAGTGGACTTAGATTGGGGGCATGAGTTAGGTTTTATAAGGTTCGATGGGAAGTAAAATAAGTATATGCGCATAATGACTAGGAGTTCATTGTAATGTACTTGTAGTCTTGGTTTAACTATGTCTATATTGTACTATACTTATATGATAGCATGTGTTATCTTGTGTAGATGCTATGTATGGTCTTCTCTTGTGTTCCTAAAGCGATGCATTGCACCAATTATCCTTAAAGGATTACTTGGAAGACTAATGAATTAAAAGAAAGAGTTAATGTTAAGGAGAGTGAGTTCACTGTAAAGTGACCTCAAATGGGGCTTAAATTCTATATGTGCTTTTCTATGATGTTTGGCCTTTGATTGTGTTCTATGAAGTATGCGGATGATATAAATGCTAGTGATAAAGGTTTTATTATGATTTACTCAAAATGGCATGAAGTATGATTTCAAAGGAAATGTCCCTTTTAAATGCATGTTTTTGCATGGTTGTCATACTTAGTGCATTCTTGTACTAATTCCATTCTTCTCTACTTTTTACACAAAGTGTAGGTTCTGGAATGCTTAAAGGAGGTCTATGATTGAGGAGCTTGATAGATGATTCCCAAGCTCAAGGAAAGCAAATCCTTAAGTTCAAGGATGTCCTACTAATGTCTTTAATGTAAAGTTTTTAAATATTGTATAGTTATGTAATGTGTCTTATGGGCCGTGTCCTTAATGTTCTCTAAAGTTATTGAGTCTAAGATGGAAAAGAGACTTAGAGTCTAAATATGTATTATGACTTATGTTTTATATATATATGATGTGATGTTTCTAGCATATGATGTGCTATGAAAAATTTTAAATTTTCCGCTAAATTTACTATGCCAATGCAATGAATGATATGAGAGGCTTGTCTTACACCTCCGAGAGGTCAATGAACCCGGTTATAATCCAAGATTGTATCCTATCTTCTAGGGTATGGTTTCGAGTTGTGACAAACTTGGTATCAGAGCATGAGGTTTGTGTAGCGGTTTTCGGTTCTAAGAAGTCTCATATTTCCACGTCTAGTAGAGTCTCATAGCATTGGTGGTGACTCGCGACACATCAAATGGTACGAGAGGCTATAGGACGATAGAGTTTCCCTTCTTCATCAATCTCATGTCGTGCCATAGATGTTAATTCTATAAGATCTCTCTCTTATGTTTTCTTGTCCGGTGGTCTTTTAGATGTGATTGCTTGGATGAGATTGCTCTATGCTTGAGTGAGAAAAGGTGAGTTTAAAATGCTTATCTTTGTTTTATGGTTTGAATGAGTATGTGTGAAGGTGACACTTGTTTTTATTTGATGATGTATATACTAACTAGCGCGACTTGAAGGGTTAACTACTTAGGTAGGGGTATGGGACTCTACCTACGTCTTGCACTAGTTTGCCTTGATGGAGACCTTAGGAGGTTAATACTATGTATGTGTATGATGATAGATGTGAATGTCCTTATGTAATGATCTTTATGCTTGTAAACATGTAATTAGCCTAGTGTGCTAAAGATACGGAGTTATCCATGCATGAAGGTTATAGATGAGTGGAGTATGGTGCTAATTGTAGTTCTTGTTGGGTTACTTGGTTTAGTGAAGTTATGGAGCTTTACTTGATCATTGCACATGCTAACTCTATTGGGATTATGATTGGTTATCTTACCTTACTATGTATGAAATATCTCTTATTTGATGATGTGATGCCAATTATGGCAATATATGAAATCTATGTGAAATAGAATGTTATGTTGAATGATGTATGTCATGATATAGTTGAAGCATGCTAGAAGTTATAGTGCTTAAAGTGAATTCTCTTAGATTGTTGTGTTCCTATATGGTTTTGTATGATGGTAGCTAAATATTAGGATTTGAACTTGGATTGTTAATAAGTACCTATGGAAGTATGCTACCCTAAGAATATGAGTTTAAAAATATGCATTGTTTTCCTTTGCGTATATAAGTGGTACTTAATGAGTTGCTAGTATAAATTGGAGTCTTTTGTAGAGACTGGAGTTGTAAATATGGTATGCATGCTTATGAAGAATGAGTTGGTAAAGCCTTGTATCTTATATTTCCATGCTTGTTCCATCAGATGTCTAAATATTGCATTTTTGGATATTTGGAAGCATGCTCACTGTAAAGACTAGGAAACTTATTGTAACATGTTTGGAGAACCTAATAAATTGTCATTTGATTGGATGTTATTGAAATATGTGTAGAATATATGAATATGAACATGATAAGGAATGTGGAAAAGAATTTTTTTTTGCTATTTAGATTGAAGGATGAGAATCTTATGACATGATGAGTCGTAGAGTTATTTCTAAACTCCTTGTTGTTTTCCTCAAATGATGTATGACCTTAGTATCTATTGCAAGTAGGAAAACCTTATGTGAATTGAATGGTATGATTAAAATTGATGGTTGAGGATGATTTGCCTAAAATGATAAGGTTTAGAATGCCTTAGTGTTGTTAAATTGAATTAATGAAAATTCTCTCTAAAGTAAAAATCACTTTAAGTGATGAATATGAAGGTTGTGTAGTTAAGATCCTCTATATGTTGGGTTAAGTTGCTCTTAATTGGGTTTACCCTAAGTGGGGGATGGTGTTTGAGTAGTGAGATTGTAGAAATTGTCTACATTGTTCTTCTATTCTCACTTGAATTGGAAAATATGAATTCTTATTAAGCTTGTTCATGAAAATAGTCTTGCATAAAGTATGAATTGCATGATCTATATATGATTGGTATGAATTGATTGACATCATCTTAGAGACATGGTGAATTTCCCAAAGAGCATGAGAGGAAAGTTTTGATAAAATCCATGTTTTCTCTTGTTGACTCGCATTTTTATGTGCTAATTGTGGAGTTGACTTCATGAGGTAAGACAAGGAACTTGGTGATAGTCACTTGTAGGTTAAAATTTTTAGCCTTATAATGGGAGTTGAGACTCTTTTACCATGAAATATGTTGACTCTCTTGAAAATTTAGTGAGTTGATGATTTGTAATGCAAAAATTGTAGGCTCATTCTTGAAAGGTGAAAGCAAGTTTTGCTAAGTGTACATGTGTGTGCCTATAATTTGTGTTATTTTTCCAAAATAAGGCTTACTATAAGGGTGAGTGATAAGTTAAGAAAAGAAATTTGTGGAATGACTTCCTATTTTGTTGTGATGTACTTGGTGTGATTTGCCATTTAGATTTCACTAGGAAGAAAAATGTATGCATGTCTTGGCTTGAAAGTTGAGATTTCTCATTTTTAAAAGAATTTGACCTTGTGCTTGCTAAGGTGTGAACTCATGATACACGTAATGTGTTGAGGAGAAAGATATTCCTCCATGTACACCACTAAGCATGGTATGGTTGAGTATGACCTTCATGGTACTAGGTCTAACTAATGAAGATCTTTGTGATTTAACTAACTCAAGTTTATGTGCATTGAAGTATGGGTGCTTAAGTAACTTTGAGTATGGATTATGATCTGCCTATGTGTGGTCTTTCAAGATTATCTCTTAATGAATTAAGGTGTAATGACCATGTTTTGATTGGGAGAAGGATGTTCTCCTATGAACATGAATGAGAGCCTTTGTGTTTGATGCATTAAAGAGTGAGTGAGTAATGGTTTCTGCTTGCTTGTGTGCATTGAGTGCTAAAATTAAATGTGATGAACTGCTCTTATGTGCATTGAAGTCCTTGATGTGGTTAAAGAGTCCTAAGTGTCATTCGAGGACAAATGTTTCCAAGTGGGGGATATTGTAAGACCCCGAAAATGAGATAAGGTGTCTAGAGCCTAACATGTTCGTCTTAATGTTATAAGGTCCTAAAATTCGTTATTATGTGATATAGAGGCAGTGTGCAAAGTTTGAAGTGATTTGGAAGTCGAACGTCAAGGGACGTCCAAGACGTTCGACAAATAGTCGCTTATGTGCCTCATGTGTGTATGCATGCCTAAATTGTATGAACTGAGTCTAATAAGTCTTGAAATGGTTTATAATGATGTTTAATGTTATTGTATGAAGTTTCGTGAAGTTTGGAGGTCAAACGCCCAAGAACGTCCAAGGCGTTCGAAAGATAGCCCCTAAGACGTTCATCGTATGTCATGTTGGGGTCAAGGCTGTTTGGACGTCTTGTAGGTGTTTGTTTTGGATTAAATTTATGTGGAAGGTCTATAACATGTTAAGGTTTGTAATCGCATTTGAAACGTCCGGTACGACTTTAAAGGGCCCCACAAGAGGCCCCAAAAGAAGACCCCAAAGCTGCCTAGACACTGCCTGGGCAGTGTCCCTTGACGGACCCAACGACAGATCGTTGGTCCCCAACGGCCCGTCGAGCAGGTCTTGTTGAAGGGGTGTTGCCTTGGTTAGGTATTGAACCAAGAATTTGGCTAAGTCATGGGCGACGGAGGGCATGACGCCCCGTCGAGACCCTCGTCGTGGGTGCCTGCAGGTTTGACTGCCTGCGTGCTGCCACTTAAAGGGGTGAATGGGAAATTCACCCCACGTCCTAACCTGACTATAATAGGTTCATTTAGTTAATTTTAGGTGTATATAAGTCTTTAAAACCGTGATCAACCCATTCCCAAAATCCTCTCACATGTTTAAAGCCTTTCCCTCCCAAAAATGTTCTCTCTAAAACCACCATTGTTGGTGAAGCTCAAGAGCTGCTTGGAGATGGATTTTCTATGGATGAATCATGAAGTTTTAGAGGTTTTCATGTAGATAAAGGTACGGAAATCCTTCATCTTCAAGTAACCTTTCACTTGAAGAGTTCTTCTTAATGATTTTCAAAGAAATCTTATGATCAAGTTTCCAATCTTCCAATCTAGCCATTGGTTCTTTCTCAAAACGTTTTTAATGATTAAATCATGATGAATTGAAGTTAATGCAGTGATTTGAATGTGCCAATTGCATGACGAACCCATGTTCCATCCAAAATTGGTTTAGCTCTTGCATGGGCTTTGTGATCTTGACTTGTTATCGATTGAATTATGATTCCCTTACGTTGAAATGATTGTATATACTGTTATTTACATGAATTTATGTTGAATTTATGTTGAATGATCCATGAGTATCAATGTATGAAGATTTGAGCATGTTTAGCCTAGTTTCTATAGTTCATTGTAACATTGGCTTTCTTATGATCTAAAGTGAATTTTGATTAAGTTGTGGTTCTTGTAGCTACTGTTTTAGGTTAACACCATGGTTGAATTGTGGATATAAATCATGTATGACCAAAGTAGAGAAGTATTGGTTTGGATTAATCTAGGTTCTTTTTGTGTATGAAGTTTTAACTTGTGATCTAGACGTTAGGTTAGTCGCTATAGGAATTGATTATTGTTAATGTCTATAGCTGCTGCCTATAATGAAATATGAGGATGAATTATATGTAGTTAATACAATATGGGTCAATTCATGATAGGTTGAATATGATTAACCTATGTAAACTTACTTTCCATGAACTCCCTATATTAAGCATGTTTGTATCGACCTTAATGACAAATTGTAGTAGTGTCTCATCTAGATTATGATTTCATTAGCTACTGCCTTAGGGTGCTATGATTCATGAAATATGACCTATAATCCATATGAATGAAACTGATTAATGATCTATGTTCTTCTACTTTCCTAGTATGTTGATATGTTGTATTATGTTACGGTATAATCTTGTAGTGACTTGTAAATGGTTTCTTATATGTTTAAAGTACATTTAGCTACTGCCATATATGTGTTTTATTGATGAATAAGGTGTATTGATCAATGATGATCAAAGGGTGCGAAATTGGTAAGAATGCTTATTTCCTTTACTCTTCTACTTCTCTATTCCTTTATAGTAATGTTGACGAAGCCGTGTATGGCATTGTGTGGTATGGTCCACTTATAGTGGCGGTGCTTACTTTATTGTCATTATATATGTGTTGACTATGGCCTTGAAGGCATATTGATGAACTTATGAACATGTGCTTGAGATGATACTATGAGAAGATTATGCTTACTTTCCTATTCTAGTTGTGAATTAGGTTGTGTGATTATTTCATGAGCATGTGTATAACCATGTTAGGGTAAAGTATAGGTGCTGCCATTGATGTGTTAAGATGGTTAATAACCCCTTACCTATGTACCCCTTATATGAAGGTGTAAATAGCTAAAGAAAGGAGTCTTGATTATAATGTATATTTGACTTATCTCCTATGCTATTATGTGTTGTGTGGTATGTGCTTGGAAGTGTAATGTGTACTAATAGGATGGCTAACTCAAGAAGTTATTGATAGCCATTATGTGATCATGTTGGTCAATGTACACACACTCTCACTTACATGCATATTACATGTAGTATAAGTCATTGTGTCTAAATGAAAGGTAGTTCTCATATTCATTAGTGTCTACTACTATTCATACTAAGGTGATGTTTATGAATGTATGATTTGTATTCCCTTACTAGGATGACTTGATAGGTGTACTAGTATGGGCAAGGGTATGGTACCTTGTTTATACATTGTACATGTGTATCTTGATAGGATAACTCCTAAGTTTGGTTATTATGTATATGAAGGATGAATATATGCACATGTGTGACCTTATGTGTTATGTGAAAAGTTTGCTCACATCTAAGTATACACTCACACACATGGATGATCTAGTTAGTGAGAGGGGCCTTGCTAGGGGTGCCCAAGAATACTCCAAACCTAGATAAGTGCTTGAATATGCTATAAGTATATGAATGATGAATATCCTAAGCTTATGTTTTTATAAACAAACGTAACAAAGGATTTTCAATAAAGGGAACTTAGCCTAGCACCGAGTGAACTTGTATATGAGGGAGTGACACTTTCCAACATAGGAAAGGTAGGGTTCACTACGGTCCTCATGTGAGGGGTGACACTTTCTTACATAAGAAATGTAGAGTTCATTACGGTCCTCACGGGGTGGATAGCCTCATGACCCAACATAGGGTGTAGAGTTGATATTTCCATGAATTCCCCAAGTTTCATAAACTATGTTGCCACCATAGGATACTAGCTAGAGGATTATACCTAGATAGCTACGTTTATGTTTGGTTCTATCTTGGCCGGTAGACCACCTTCCATCGGTGTAAGGTTTTATGACACCGGATTCCATGATTAGCACCCATGGTCTTAGTGTCGGTTAAGGCTATGATTTACCTAAAGTTAAAATGTACAATGGAAGTAATTGAATTGGATCTTAACTAGGAGGACTTAAGGTAAGTTACTTAGGATAGGTAGAAGTAATGAACCCATCTAGACATTGCACAAGTGACTCCTTAGGAAGTCTTAGGAAGGTGACTTAGTGCATATGATTATGTATGTGTCCTTTATGCATGATGTTGATCTTGTTAACTATATGAAGAAGGTCTTACTTGGCATAAATGAAGTTGTCTTCTCTTACTATGTTGATATATGATTTAGATGTAAAGGCTTGCGGTTTCATGATAAGTTTACTAAGTATGTGTGAGATTATGGGGCCTTACATGTACATTGCACTGGTGGACTTTGATTGGGGGCATGAGTTAGGTTCTATAAGGTTCGATGGGAAGTATAATAAGTATATGCGCATAATGACTAGGAGTTCATTGTAATGTACTTGTAGTCTTGGTTTAACTATGTCTATATTGTACTATACTTATATGATGACATGTGTTATCTTGTGTAGATGCTATGTATGGTCTTCTCTTGTGATCCTAAAGCGATGCATTGCACCAAGTATCCTTAAAGGATTACTTGGAAGACTAATGAATTAAAAGAAAGAGTTAATGTTAAGAAGAGTGAGTTCACTGTAAAGTGACCTCAAATGGGGCTTAAATTCTATATGTGCTTTTCTATGATGTTTGGCCTTTGATTGTGTTCTATGAAGTATGCGGATGATATAAATGCTATTGATAAAGGTTTTATGATGATTTACTCAAAATGGCATGAAGTATGATTTCAAAGGAAATGTCCCTTTTAAATACATGTTTTTGCATGGTTGTTATACTTAGTGCATTCTTGTACTAATTCCATTCTTCTCTACTTTTTACACAAAGTGTATGTTATGGAATGCTTAAAGGAGGTCTATGATTGAGGAGCTTGATAGATGATTCCCAAGCTCAAGGAAAGGAAATCCTTAAGTTCAAGGATGTCCTACTAATGTCTTTAATGTAAAGTCTTTAAATATTGTATAGTTATGTAATGTGTCTTATGGGCCGTGTCCCTAATGTACTCTAAAGTTATTGAGTCTAAGATGGCAAAGAGACTTAGAGTCTAAATATGTATTATGACTTATGTCTTATATATATATATATATATATATATATATATATATATATGATGTGATGTTTCTAGCATATGATGTGCTATGAAAAGTTTTAAATTTTCCGCTAAATTTACTATACCAATGCAATGAACTATATGAGAGGCTTGTATTAGACCTCCGAGAGGTCGACAACGCCGGTTACAATCCAAGATTGTATCCTATCTTCTAGGGTATGGTTTCGGGTTGTGACACCTTGAGTCGTCACACGGCAAATGAGACTTGAAGAAGTCTCAATTGAGCCACTCGTACCATTCATTGAATAATAAAATCTAAAATGAGCAAGAATTTAAAACATTCTTCACACACGAAAAAACTCTTTCTATAAACAATACGCAAGCGGAAGACTTTCATTAAAACATTAAACCTTTACAATATCCCTTTGAACCATCTAAACTTTGGAATATACAACACTTGGGACTAAGCCCATACATGACATAAATAAAGACTAAGACATAAAGAAACACGTGGATATTGTCCTCGAATAGATGAGGACTCACAAATACTTCATCTTCAACCCTTAGAACCTATCCATCTTCCATGGCACGTCAAGACTTCCAATTCCCTACACTTTATTCAAAAAGGGAAAAGAAGGGGTTAGCACATTGGATGCACTAAGTATGGAAGCCATGAAAAAACCATGAAAAAGAGACATTTAGTAAATAGCATACTTTTCATGAATTTTGATTAAAACATCAAACTTTAATCATAAGAACAACATTTAACACTTTAGAAATACATAATAAATCATTTAAGCAATTATTCACATTTTGAAGGACACTTTCCAGTGAACTACTTCACTGTATAATGAATTCCTTCACTGTTACACTGAAGTTCCCTAATGCGACTTTAGACACTAGTTAACATGTAATTCCCTCACTAAAAGCTATACTCACTTAAGCAACACAAATGTAGACCGCCCATACACCCTCTCTAAGCATGCCTAAATAATCCACAATGCTACTAAGAATGAGATACATCCATTTACAATACATCAAGCACAGGAACATGAGATTCTCCTACCAAAGGTGATTCTAAGGTTCACTTGAGTGAGTTGTGAAGCGACCACCCATACCATACCTTTCACACACAATCAAGGGCTCCTATAGACTACCTAAGATAAAATCATTCTCACTTAATAAAATAGCATACATAGAACATGACATTCTCCCTTCAAAGGTTATCAAAAGATCTACTCAAGTAACTCAAGAAGAGAATGCCCATAATTGACCTCTCCAAGATCACCTAACTAATACTTAGGACTTACCTAAGTTTGGGTCATGTCCACATAATCAATCACATTCATTAACTAGAATAATTATTAAGACTTATCTAAGTAAGAGATGAAGTGACCATTCCTATGCCCCCTTCATACCTTAACTAGACAACCCTTAACTACTCTAGATAAGAACTTATTCATTTAACATGCTTTCTTAACTAAAGTCATTACATTCCTTATTTCCTTTAAGAGACATTAATCACATTAGGACATTCAAGTAATGGTCTTGAAGAAGACCTAGGGACTCTCACTAACATCTTCAAAGCCTATTGTGCAATGTCTAGATAGAAACCCATGCCACCACCTAAACTTCATAGAACTTCTCCAATACTAGTAAGTATCCCACATGATGAGAATAGGAAATAACCTACACACACCATGTTATCAAAGCATGGAATCCGGATTTCGATCTTACTCCGATGAGGTTGTTCTACTTGCCAATGGTAGAACTTGGGCATATTCCATGTAGGCACATGGTTAAGGAATATGAAGGGCTTACTTTGTATTCTAGCCTTCTCCATTAACTAGAACTACTTCCCTTTTCATACTTACTTGGTGCTAGCCTTTGTTCTCATAGAGTAATTCACATTAAGGTTCATACAATGGGTTTTATATCATGTTCATAACCGAATCACATTTACCCTACCAAAGAGGTCCTCTAGGGCTACCTTCCAATGGCAAAAAGAAGCTCATCATGACTTCCCTAAGGATTGATATGATGTTGTTCCAGCCAATAAACCTTAAGTCAATCATTCATTACATGAAGGATTCCATTACGACATTCGACTTCAAGTTCCATAACCTTACCTACTAGGTTCAAGTTTCACATAAAGGACCCTCTTATCATCATTCAAGGTCTCATATATCATTCATACATTCAAGACTAAGAGGATTTAGAATCCTAAGTCAAGACATCTCATATTCACATATCATTCATGCATCAAGTAAGGGACTTAAGTCTAACCAAACAAGACACAACATTACTTCACTTTAGCACATATTACATATCATTCTAGAAGCAAATAGGAAGAACCATTATCATCTTTAAGTCATCCTATGCACTACTATATTATCCTTAATATAACCATCATAGACTCATATAGTCAAGTTAGGAACAATCATGTATCAACTCTAAGACTACACATATGAACACATAGTCATAGTATAACATGATAACCTAATAACTTCAATAAGAGAACACATACTTTCACATTACATCATATATAGGTAGATATGATAATACTTCAGATAATCAACTACACAAATCATCATAATACTTCAAGTAGTGCCGACAAGTCAATGATCATCATATACATAAAGTAATGATGACAAGGCAACATCATTCACATAACACCGCCACCATAAGTGGGACATACCAATCACATATAATCCATGAGATAAATAAATGTAGCTATAAATATTATTAAGAGATTTAGGTCAGCGTACCACCCATTTAATATCACCACTTCAATCCAAAGTCAAATCAATCAATTCGATACCATAAGGCCCTTACCCATGACCATGAACATCAATTCAATACATAAATCATAATAATCAATGAATCTAGGTCAATTCAATATAGATTTATCAATCTAATACCAATTAGACATCAATTGAATACAATTGTTACATCATTCATTAGCCCATAGAAAACTACACTAGAATCTATAAGCATTAAGTCAATATCAATTCTGTAAGCTTAACATGCAATAGATCTAAGAATATTCAATACTCAACTGATCAAATTGAAATTACTTATAAGCCATACATAAATAATCTATAAATAAATAAAAAACCCATAACAATCTACACATGAATTCATTAATATCAAAGCATAATCAATTCACCCATATTTTAGTCAAATTTATATATTTGAGAATATCAAGGTTTCATGGAGAATTTCATCAAAAACATCAAATATGCATCAATAACATCATATCTTAAGCTTTGAAAATGTTTCATGCAAGAACCCAAGAGTTAGAGTAGAAATTGGACTCTTTCATGTTTTTTCATCTTTGAAAATCATCTTTGAAATTCGTTGTAAGGTGATAGAAAGCCTTAGATGAAGAAATATAATACATTATTAGTAGCTCCCAATGATAATTTAATAATAAACTCCATTGAAGACTCATCTTCAAGCTTTATCTTCATCTTGAGCTCTCATGGAGGTTTTTGGGAAAACTTTAGGATGGAAAGGGTCTTGATCTAAGTGGTCGGGTTTAAATGAGAGTTTAATCACTTATATACTCTTAAAATACCCATAAACACCTAAAACAACTTTCCTTCTATTTTTAAAAGTGTTGGGGTGAATTCCCAACTTCACCCCTAACAGCACAGTGAACCTGCGCAGAAACTGCCTCACAGACGAAGGGGCCATTGACGGCTCGTCTTTTGACCAACGAACCGTCCTGTTGGTCCGTGGTCTGGGTCTAAGGCTTTTATTTTGCCTCTCCCCCACGAATAAGTACCAAACGAAGAGACCCCACCAACGGGGCATCGACTGACCCACTGGGCGTCGATTGACAACCGTTGGTTGGGTTGTCTTGGGCAGCTTTGGCTTAAAGAAAGGGTCCTTCCTCAACGACACTTGGATGGTCCTTGGAGATGTTTGCCTGGACGTTTCCAACCCAAACATGTACGTATACAAGTTTAGTACCTCTCACAAGAATTTCACCCAAAACGAACACGTAAAACTCAACGAAACATGCTTAGACACACAAGGTCATTTCTAGGCACATCTTCCAAGCGTCATAGACGTTTGACCTCCGAAATTCGCGAAACATGACGCACTGACTAAAAACATCATAATAACGCATTTAAGGACCGTATAAGCTCATGAATCACACATAAACACATTGAACCACATATGAGGCACATAGGTGACTTAGTCGTCGAACGTCTTGGTAGTCCCTTGACGTTTGACTTCCAATGCACCTAAAATCTTAGATAATGCCTCTATAACACATTATAGACCAATTTAGGACCTTATACCATCATTACAACCATGTTAGGCTCTATCTTCTCCTAAGTTATTTTTGGGATCTTACATTCTCCCCCACTTGGATAACTTTCATCCTCGAATGACACTTGCCACTCTCCGAACACATCCAAGGATAGAGATTGACTTAGAAGCTCATAACTATACCATATAACACTTAATAAGGGAGAAAACATCAATTTCACAAAATCAAGAGATTCAAAATCACAAAAAGAAACTAGAATAGATTCTATAACTCATCATGCTATAAAACTCACATCCTTCATTCAAAATAGCTGAAACTTATTTTATATTCATTAGCATAATCAAAAACATCAGTCCTAACCACATTACAACAATTCTCAATCAATGAATGAATAAGTTAATTTCTCAAAAATATTACAGTGAGCAGGCAACACTTACAGTGAATTTGCTTCACAATCTAACAATTCAACATTTAGGAAATTTCTTATAAATGCTCAACAAACCAATCTCATATAACAATTTAGACATGCTCAATATTAATATTTATGAAACAATTAGCAACCTACACTATATGCACATGAATCATGAGGAAGATATCATGCATTAAAACTCATTTTCTCAATTAACATAAAAACAACCAAAACATGCATATCATAAGGAGAATGTTTGGAACTCATTTTCAACAAAAGACTCCTACAAAAATCAAGTTACTAAGAACTCTAGGTTTTAGGCTTGAATAAACACATAAATAAAGATTAGAGTACCTCACTCCCAACCACCATAATCTTCATGTGACACCCGGAGAGCACACCCCGGATGACACTGTCGTCGTCGTCCTCTCAGAGGACTCAGACAGGTCCTTAGCATTAATCATAATATGTGAGCATTAAAAATTTGCGAAAAAATTAAAACTTTTACATTCTACTTGAAGTATACTTAGACTTCATAGTTAGCATTCATATAGACATGCGATGTTCTAAAAATTGTCTCACATATATAAAACCATCTAAAGAGTGCAAATCTGGACTTAGCCAATAATAGTCAATATGCCATATAGGCCTTAATATAAAAGAATCCAAAGAACATAATGGAAATAATGTATTCTAAAAACTACGAAGTCTTCATAGGCTGGAATATAAATGATAGAGTACCGAACATGAGGACCTACCTGTCACGACCGGAATCTAGACCCCAGACGAGACCGACATCTTTGACCTCTCAGAGGTCGTAGACAAGCCTACATACGTCATTCTTACTTCATCTAGGTTAATTTTAGCGTAAAATTTGATATTCATGCAAAACATTTTTAAACTTAACATCATAGACGTTCACAAATCAACCATCTAATATAGAGATAATCAAATGAAAGAAACAGTTCATAATTGCATTAAACGTATTTTTGCCAAAACGGCACCAATACAAAGTCTGAAATGAAAGTGGAAAGAAACACTAGTGGAACATGCTCCACTAGATAAAGCCTACATCTAAGCTATATAATAACGGTAGACATCCTCAAAAGCATGAGGGCCTACCATGTCCGGATGAAAGCTCCACGTCCGGATAGCTGCAACGTCAACCTGTGAGCTCTAGCGTCCACTTGTGCCTGCACCTAAAAATATAGAGTTGTATGGGATTAGTACACACTTGTACTAAGTATGGGTATATGCAAGCACACACCAAGGACATGCATGAGTAAGAATAGCTCTTTTCAAACAACATGATTTATAGAAAGTCAAGTTTGTAGACTTGCCAAATTTGGATTAGCAAAGTTAGTGGACCTGCCAAATTTGGATTAGGAAAGTCAGTGGACTTGCCAAATTGGATTAGGAAAGTCATGCCATGAGAGTAACATGCATCATCATACGTATCATATTGCACACAACACATAATGTCTTACACATAGCACATAACATATTGCATATAGCACATAACATCTTTCATATCATTCGTTCATATGCCATGAGACCTCGGAATCATGGACTTAACATTAAGAATTCCCAAAATGAGGGCTAAACATATGGGACCTCAACTAGGGAGCCTTTTTTAGCAAACACAAAATCTGCTTCATTCATTCATACGTACTTCATTTCATTCATTCATAAGCTAGTGTAAACACCAGCTATACCTAGGATGTACTTTAAGACTCTCATCGGGTTTGCTATGCAATGATCAACAATAACCTAGTGTTATTACTTGAGTCTAGCTCACCTCTTGATTATTCTATCCTAACACTTTTGGTATCGTTCATTTCATTATGTGTATCATTTGAGGCTGACCTCATTCATTCATGGGGAACTTTAACTTTAACTGACATAGATCATGTGAACATCATGAAATCCAGTGTCTCCCCCACACCGAAAAGAGGTGGAATCACCGGCCAAAGTGACCCAAAACATGCTAGCGTACATGGGGATTTTACCCCACTAGATCCCTATATTGGCAGTATAGGTTCGAAGACTAGGAGATATAAGGATACCCATACCCGGCATGCCGGACAGTCTCATCTCATGAGAGTTACATGAACCTCCGCCCTTCCCGAAAGAAGGCATCACCGCTCATAGCTAGCCTATCGGTGCTCGGTATAAAGTTCCATTTCATTCAAATCATACGTCATGGAATCTGGCTTCTAGTATGAGGACATCATAGCTAAATAGATGATTTCTCATCTAATCATTAGTATTAAGTATGTATATTAATCTGAATACTTTCATTAGAGTGTTCATAGAGACTAGTCTCTTCATTAACTTTATACTCTCATAGGTGAGTACGTTTTGTTAAAATTTACTTAGGTTCATTTGAGATTGATCTCACCTTTCACATTAGCCTCTTAACATGTTGTCACCACATTCATTAACTTTAGCACATTTGCTCTTCATAATTACTCACCCCTTTTTACGTGAATGTTCATTTCATCATATGCCAATGCACTTGGCCATTTGTGTGTTTCACACTCTTACTTAACCCTTCTAGGGTTTAATCATTTCATTAAATAATATTCATTTCATCGTATGCCAATGCACTTGGCCATTTAGTGTGTTTTACACTCGTACTTAACCCTTCTAGGGTTACAACATTTCATTGCATACATCTTAGGTTCACTTATTTTTAAGCGTATGCTAGACTTATGGGTCTAAACATACAAGCAATGAGGCTTCATTCATAGTTTGTTTAAGTGATTCATATCTTCCTAAGATTATGCGGTACAAGAATTATGCATGTTCTATGTATACCAAGATCTCAATTTCGATCTAAGTAGGCAGCATTATTCTTGAACATTTAATTCACGTATGACTTATGTATCAATACGGAATTTGGGCAAGGGAGCCCAATTTCGAATCCTTGGACAACACTTACATTTTTTTATTTATTTTAGTTTGATCCAACACCTTCATTTCCTTTTAATTTCTTTTCTTTGGACCTTCCCTTTCTTGGCCGAGGGGTTGTGGGATTGAACCCCCACAGTCCCCTTTTAATTTAATTTCTTTTTCCTTGACCTTTTCGAGTTGACCATGAGGGTGTGGGTTCGAATCGCCACAACCTCACTTTATTTTTCTCTATAATCCCTTAATCAGCCTAGAGGTTGTGGGTTCGATTCCCACAATCCTCAACATTTAATCTCTTTTAATTTCCTTAAGTCTGTCTGAGAGGTTGTGGGTTCGAATCCCACTCCTCTGATTTTTTTTTCATAATTCCATTTTCCAGCCAAGACCACAGTTCGGATCCCCCTCACCACAATACTTTTAACTCACTTATTTTCATGGTTTTTAACATGGTGAGGTCACGGGTTCGACCCTCAGTGACCTAACTTACTTTTCTTCATTTTTCATAACATTTTAAACCATTTTAACTTGACCGAAATTCATCAACTTGTGGCTGGAAATTTTGTAATTTTTCAGCATCTTTTTTTCCATCAAATTACACATTAGTTCTTAGGGAAATTTCATGGCTCATTTATAACGTTTTAGGTGCATTTTCATGGATTCGTTTAGCCAAGAGTTTCTCACTCAATTCAGCCACATTACACTTCATATGAACATCACGATTTACATAAGTTTGTGCACGTAAGAATACAACCATAATACATCATTTTTTAGCCTTAAACCCGAGGGCTATAGGCCACAGTTCACATTTTGCACACACATACACATAGTTCGGAAAACATGGGTCGTCATTCATACGATTTCAAACATACATTCATGAACATATTCGTCACAAAAACACCTTACACGCCTAATATCTACCAGCAAACATACCCAACCTACGAATCAATGGGAGCTAGTGATAGGGACATGCAACGGGGAACAATCCTAGTTTTCGGATTAGAATATACTGAATCTTAAGGGGTCTGTTGGGAAAGGGACCAAGAGTAAGAAAACCCATACCTTTTATGACGTTCAAGCCTTGAAGTTGCTGCCCAAACCTTCTCCAAAACTCACGCCCAATCCAAGTTTCAACACAAAACTTTCAACGGAAAAAACCTCTCTTTGCCTAACGTGATTGATTAGCCGTTTGTTTTTATGTTTCGTTGAGAGTTCTTCAAGTGTGAAGAACTTTAGTAAATTTTCTATTCTAGTATGTTATTTTGGCAGAGAGAACACGTGAGAAAGAAATAGAGAGAGAGTCAGATCGTGAGAGTGAATGAAACATGAAGAAGAGAGAGGTTCCTTAGGATTAGGAGTCTAGTTTAGGACTTAGTCAAATAAGGTTTTATTAAATGGTAAAAAAAAATCTGATTTCCCTTTTATTTTAAATCACCTAATAAATAATAAATATTAATTAATTACTTTAATTTACCAACTTAAATAAAAACAATTTAAATCATGCTTCCACCTAGGTTGGAACCCGGGTGGAGCAAGACTTCACTCTAAGAGCCAATTTTCGGCCCTCTCTCCCCAAAATGCCCCTCCACCTTATTAATGAAATAATTAATTATATATTTAGTGTAATTACGATACTACCTTTAGCCTAGAAAAAGACCATTTTACCCCTAGACCCTCCAAACCTAAGATTTTCCCTTTTTAAGTCCGGTAAAGACTCATTCGAGTAAATCTTCGTATTCGAGAGCCCTACATTGCTGGACCCAACCTTTCCTAGCTCAACTAACTCCCCAAGTTAGTTGGCTTGGTTGTATCAAGGGTTTAGAGGTCTGGTTCTACGCACATCAATCCGTACGAACCCGGTCTAATCGTAGACATTCTAGACACATTAAGCATTACTTATTATATCCATTTTTAGGGTAGTTACATTATACCCCCCTTAGGAACATTCGTCCCCGAATGACACTACTAACTATCTAGCGTAATGCCAGTCAGATCATAACATAGTTACTATGCACAATTAAGCAATAGCCACAAAGAATGGAGAGATAAGGAAACTTAGACTTAAGAGTAGGAAGTCTAACCTCAAGAGCTGAAAAGATGAGGGTAGCGGGATATCATATCGATCTCGGCCTCCCACGTAGCACCCTCAACAAGATGATTCATCCACAATACCTTCACTGTGGCAATCTCCTTGTTCCTCAGCCGCTTGACCTGTCGGTCTAAGATCTCAATAGGTACCTCCTCGTAGGACAAGTCTTCATCGACCCCCAAACCTTCCACAGGTAGAATCGATGCTGGATCACCCAGGCACTTCTTTAACATAGAGACATGAAAGACTGGATGGACAGAAGCTAGCTCCGCAGGCAATGCCAACTCATAGGCCACCTCACCCACACGCTGTAGCATCTCATATGGCCCAACATACCTCAGACTCAACTTCCCTTTCCTGCCTCATCACCCCCTTCATAGGTGATATCTTCAAATAGACCTAGTCACCAACATCAAACTCTAAGGGCCATTTTCTGTTGTCTGCATAAGACTTATGCCAACTGTAAGCAGTAACCAACCTGTCCCTAATCACTCTGACCTTCTCTAAGGCCTCATGAATGATCTCTGGACCCAAAATGGATGACTCTCCAACGTCGAACCACCCAACTGGAGATCTACACCTCCTACCATACAGTGCCTCAAACGGTTCCATCATAATGCTGGAGTGATAGCTATTATTATACGAGAACTCTATAAAAGGTAGATAGTCGTCCCAAATACCTCTGAAGTCAATCACACATGCTCTCAACATGTCCTCCAATGTCTGAATGGTGCGCTCTTCCTTCCCATCAGTCTGAGGATGAAAGGGAGTACTAAGCTTTACCTGCATGTCTAAGCTCTTCTGGAAGGATCTCCAGAAATGTGAAATGAACTGAGCTCCTCTATCTGAAATGATAGACAAAGGAATCCCATGCCATCTCACAATCTCATCAATGTAGAGTCTCGCATAATCCTCGACTCTGTAAGTAGATTTCACAAGGATAAAGTGGGAAGACTTAGTCATCCTGTTCACAATAACCCATATGGAGTCATGCTGTCTCCTAGTCCTCGGAAGACCAACCACGAAGTCCATATTAATGGCCTCCCACTTCCAAGTCGGAACCTCAATAATCTGAGTAAGACCGCCAGGTTTAAGATGTTCTGCCTTAACCTGCTGACAATTAGGACACTTGGCCACTCTGCAATGTCCTTCTTCATGCCATCCCACCAATAAATCTGCTTAGGATCATGATACATCTTGGTGGAACCTGGATGTATGGAATATCTGGAACCATGGGCCTCACAACAATCCTGGTCCGCAAATCATCCACATATGGTACACACAGTCTGTCGTGGTACCTAAGTATGTCGTCACCTCCCAAAGCAAAAGACTCATTCATCTTTATAAACACTGAGTCCTTCAGCTCCATCAACACAGGATCGAGATGCTGACCCTGCTTGACTTCAACTACCAAGGATGATTCATAACTAGGATGAACTGAAACACCCCCACTAGTAGAGTCAACCATCCGCACACCCAGTCTGGCCAGTCTTTGTACATCTTTCACCAACTCCTTCTTCTCATCCTCAACGTGGGCTGTACTTCCCATGCTCATCCTGCTGAAAGCATCAGCTACAATATTAGCCTTACCTGCATGGTAGTGGACATTCATATCATAGTCCTTCAATAGCTCCAACCATCTCCGCTGACGTAGATTCAACTCCCTCTATGTGAACACGTATTGGAGACTCTTGTGGTTTGTGAACACATCCACATGCACTCCTTACAAGTAGTGCCTCCACAGCTTCAGTGCAAACACCACAGCTGCCAACTCCATGTCATGAGTGGCATAATTCTTCTCATGAACCTTGATCTATCTGGACGCATAAACTATCACCTTATCAACCTGCATAAGAACACAACCCAAACCAACCCTAGATGAATCACAACAAATAGTGTAATTCTTTCCTCACTTAGGCAAAGTAAGCACCGGGGCTGAAGTGAGTCTGTCCTTGAGCTCCTGGAAACTCTTCTCAAAAGTCTCCGTCCATTCAAACTTGGCCTTTTTCTTAGTCAAAGTTGTCAGTGGGGCAGCAATGGAAGAAAAACCCTCCACGAACTTGCGGTAGTAACCAGCCAATCCCAGAAAGCTAGGGATATCGGTGGGAGTAAGAGGTTTTGGCCAGTTCTTCACAGCCTCAGTCTTCCTGGGGTCCACCTCCATGCCCTGATTGGACACAACATGACCCAGGAAGGTCACTGATCTAAGCCAGAACTCACACTTGCTGAATTTGGCATACAACTGATGTTGTCTAAGTATCTACAAGGTTAGTCTCAAATGTTGTTCATGCTCTTCCTTGGTCCTAGAGTAGATGAGCATGTCATCAATGAATACTATGACGAAAGAATCAAGGTATTCACGGAAGACTCGGTTCATGAGGTCCATAAATGCAGCTAGTGCATTAGTGAGACTAAATGACATGACTAAGAACTCATAATGACCATAACGGGTACGAAAGGCTGTCTTTGGGATATCTCCATCCCCAACCCTAAGTTGTTGATACCCTGAACGAAGATCAATCTCAACATACTTGAGACTTTACTCTTTGTGAATTTCTGTTTCACCTTTTCTCTGGATAATGCGTATTACACAAGCTTATCTGAAGCTTCATATTTTTGATTGAGGAACTTCCTTCTCAATCGCACTTAACTTGATGCACCTCACAACTCATGAAACACAAAAATCATGTCCACGCTATACAAAAACAGCAACATGACATGCAAACATGAATTCATTTTAACTCTAACTTATTCGGAAACTTAACCTTACTACCCTGTTTCGATAGTCTATAGTAGTCTAGCATTTATGAAGTAATCCATACCTAAGCCATCTCCTTGAGCTAGTAAGCAGCAAACTTAGCCTTCTCCTCTTCGTCAATACTCATAGCAGGCTTTAGAACCTACCATGCACTCACATCCATGCGAACAAGAACTCTTATCAAACGTCTTTCGTTCACGCTGGGCATTTCTATCACTGCCCCTTCTTGTGAAGGCCAGATCTTGAGTCTGGCGCCTTAGAACACTTGGCCATCCTAATTCTTGTGTGTATTCTTCTACGCGCACACAAGAAGGAAGTTAGATACTTAGAATGACACAAAGTGACAAATCTCTAGATAGCACGATAAAGAGTAGAAAAAGGGAAATTTTCCTACGCATCATGCAGTCTCTAATTCAGGATAGTGCTGCACTTCACTACCATGACTTAGAAAGTACTCAATGTGGTTGATGTGAACTTATTATCCTCGGAACTTAACCTGGCTCTGATACCAACTTTGTCACGACCGGAATCTAGACCCCAGAAGAGACCGGCATCTTTGACCTCTCAGAGGTCGCAGACAAGCCTACATACGTCATTCTTACTTCATCTAGGTTAATTTTAGCGGAAAATTTGATATTTCATGCAAAATATTTTTAAACTTAACATCATAGGCGTTCACAAATCAACCATGTAATATAGAGATAATCAAATGAAAGATATAGTTCATACTTGCATTAAACCTATTTTTGCCAAAACGGCATCAATACAAAGTCTGAAATGAAAGTGGAAAGAAACAGTAGTGGAACATGCTCCACTAGATAAAGCCTACATCTAATCTAGATAATAACAGTAGACATCCTCAAAAGCATGAGGGCCTACCAAGTCCTGATGAAAGCTCCACGTCCGGATAGCTGCAACGTCAACCTGTGAGCTCTAGTGTCCATTTGTGCCTGCACCTAAAAATATAGAGTTGTATAGGATTAGTACACACTTGTACTAAGTATGGGTATATGCAAGCACACACCAAGGACATGCATGAGTAAGAATAGCTCTTTCCTAGCAACATGATTTATGGAAAGTCAAGTCAGTAGACTTGCCAAATTTGGATTAGGAAAGTTAGTGGACCTGCAAATTTAGATTAGGAAAGTCAGTGGACTTGCCAAATTGGATTAGGAAAGTCATGCCATGAGAGTAACATGCATCATCATACGTATCATATTGCACACAAGACATAATATCTTACACATAGAACATAACATATTGCATATAGCACATAACATATGTCATATCATTCGTTCATATGCCATGAGACCTCGGAATCATGGACTTAACATTAAGAATTCCCAAAATGAGGGCTCAACATATGGTACCTCAACTAGAGAGCCTTCTTTAGCAAACACAGAGTCTGCTTCATTCATTCATACGTACTTCATTTCATTCATTCATAAGCTAGTGTAAACACCAGCTATACCCAGGATGTTGTTTAGGATTCTCATCGGGTTTGCTGTGCAAAGATCAAGAATAATCTATTGTTATTACTTGAGTCTAGCTCACCTCTTGATTATCCTATCCTAACACCTTCGATATCGTTCATTTCATTATATGTATCATTTGAGGCTGACCTCATTCATTCATGGGGAACTTTAAAATTAACCGACATAGATCATGTGAGCATCATGAAATCTAGTGTCTCGCCCACACCAAAAAGAGGTGGAATCACTTGCCAAAATGACCCAAAACATGCTAGCGTACATGGGAATTGAACCCCGCCAGATCCCTATATTGGCAGTATAGGTTAGAATACTAGGAGATATAAGGAGACCCATACCCGGCATGCCGGACAGTCTCATCTCATGAGAGTTACGTGAACCTCCGCCCTTCCCGAAAGAAGGCATCACCGCTCATAGCTAGCCTATCGGTGCTCAGTATAAAGTTCCATTTCCTTCAACTCATACGTCATGGAAGCTGGCTTCTAGAATGAGGATATCATAGCTCAATAGATTATTTTTCATCTCATCATTAGTATTAAGTATATATATTAATCTCAATACTTTCATTAGAGTTTTCATACAGACTGGTCTCTTCATTAACTTTACACTCTAATAGGTGAGTACGTTTTGGTAACATTTACTTAGGCTCATTTGAGATTGCTCTCACCTTTCACATTATCCTCTTAACATGTTGTCACCACATTCATTAACTTTAGCACATTTTCTCTTCATAATTACTCATCCCTTTTTACGTGAATGTTCAATTCATCATATGCCAATGCACTTGGCCATTTGTGTGTTTCACACTCTTACTTAACCCTTCTAGGGTTTCATCATTTCATTAAATAATATTGATTTCATAGTATGCCAATGCACTTGGACATTTAGTGTGTTTTACACTCGTACTTAACCATTCTAGGGTTACATCATTTCATTACATACATCTTAGGTTCACTTATTTTTAAACGTATGCTAGACTTATGGGTCTATACATACAAACCATGAGGCTTCATTCATAGTTCGTTTAAGTGATTCATATCTTCCTAAGATTATGTGGTACAAGACTTATGCATCTTGTATGTATGCCAAGATATCAATTTCGATCTAAGTAGGCAGCATTATTCTTGAACATTTAATTCACGTATGACTTATGTATCAATACGAAATTTGGGCAAGGGAACCCGATTTTGAATCCATTGGACAACACTTACATTTTTTTATTTATTTTAGTTTGATCCATACGGCTTAAGGACCCAAGATCGAGCCCCAACACCTTCGTTTCTTTTTAATTTTTTTTCTTTGGACCTTCCCTTTCTTGGCCGAGGGGTTGTGGGATCGAACCCCCACAACCCCCTTTTATTTTAATTTCTTTTTCCTTGACCTTTTCGAGTTCACCATGAGGGTGTGGGTTCGAATCCCCACAGCCTCACTTTATTTTTCTCTTTAATCCCTTAATCATCCTAGAGGTCGTTGGTTCGATTCCCACACGCCTCAACATTTAATCTCTTTTAATTTCCTTAAGTCTGTCTAAGAGGTTGTTGGTTCGAATCCACTCCTCTCATTTCTTTTTTTCATAATTCGATTTTCCAGCCAAGACCACGGTTCGAATCCCCCTCACCTCAATACTTTAACTCACTTATTTTCATGGTTTTTAACATGGTGAGGTCACGGGTTCGACCCTCAGTGACCTAACTTACTTTTCTTCATTTTTCATAACATTTTAAACCATTTTAACTTGACCGAAATTCATCAACTTGTGGCTGGAAATTTTGTAATTTTTCAGCATCTTTTTTTCCATCAAATTACACATTAGTTCTTAGGGAAATTTCATGGCTCATTTATAACGTTTTAGGTGCATTTTCATGGATTCGTTTAGCCAAGAGTTTCTCACTCAATTCAACCACATTACACTTCATATGAACATCACGATTTACATAAGTTTGTGCACGTAAGAATACAACCATAATACATCATTTTTTAGCCTTAAACCCGAGGGCTATAGGCCACAGTTCATATTTTGCACACACATAGACATAATTTGGAAAACATGGGTTGTCATTCATACGATTTCAAACATACATTTATGAACATATTCATCACAAAAACACATTACACGCCTAATATCTACCAGCAAGCATACCCAACCTACGAATCAATAGGAGCTAGTGACAGGGACATGCAACGGGGAACAATCCTAGTTTCGGATTAGAATATACTGAATCTTAAGGGGTGTGTTGGGAAAGGTACCAAGAATAAGAAAACCCATACCTTCTATGACGTTCAAACCTTGAAGTTGCTGCCCAAACCTTCTCCAAAACTCACGCCCAATCCAAGTTTCAACACCAAACTTTCGACGGAAAAACCCTCTCTTTGCCTAATGTGATTGATTAGCTGTTTGTTTTTATATTTCGTTGAGAGTTCTTCAAGTGTGAAGAACTTTAGTAAATTTTCTGTTCTTGTATGTTATTTTGGCAGAGAAAACATGTGAGAAAGAAATAGAGAGAGAGGCAGATCGTGAGAGTGAATGAAATGTGAAAAAGAGAGAGGTTCCTTAGGATTAGGAGTCTAGTTTAGGACTTAGTCAAATGAGGTTTTATTAAATGGTAAAAAAAATATGATTTCCCTTTTATTTTAAATCAGCTAATAAATAATAAATATTAATTAATTACTTTAATTTACCAACTTAAATAAAAACAATTTATATCATGCTTCCACCTAGGTTCGTACTCGGGTGGAGCAAGACTTCACTCTAAGAGCCAATTTTCGGCCCTCTCTCCCCATAATGCCCCCCACCTTATTAATTAAATAATTAATTATATATTTAGGGTAATTACGATACTACCCTTAGCCTAGAAAAAGACCATTGTACCCCTAGACCCTCCAAACCAATGATTTTTCCTTTTTAAGTCCGGTAAAGACTCATTCGAGTAAATCTTCGTATTCGAGAGCCCTACATGGCTGGACCCAACCTTTCCTAGCTCAACTAACTCCCCAAGTTAGTTGGCTTGGCTTTAGCAAGGGTTCAGAGGTCTGGTTCTACGGGCATCAATCCGTGTGAACCCGGTCGAATCGTAGGCATTCTAGACACATTAAGGATTACATATCATATCCATTTTTAGGGTTGTTACACTACCAAGACTTGGAGAAAGAGTTCCAAGCTTCTTCAAATCGACCTGCTTAAACTTCAATGGCCGAAACCTACAGTTGTAGTAATATAAGGTAATGGGGTTAGTACGCCACATGTACTAAGTATGGGTTTATGCACATAACACATAGGGACATGCATGAAAAAGGATCATTTATCGTCTCTTTAGAAAACATGCTAAGTCATATGAAAGTCTTCAATGCACATACCACATAACATATACAAGTTAAGGATTCCACACTTAAATCATGATCATAATCAAAGACATATTCTCATAGAGTCATGTTAACATTTCATATTAAATAGATCACATAAACAGAACATATAAATCACTTACCAATGATCTCATCCACAACCTACAAGTGCAATGGTCATGGAATCCCCATAACCCCACACAACCAATTAGATAAGATAGGAGACCATACGTAAAACTTTGCTTCATATAACTTGTAACATAAGTAGTCATCACTTCATATAATAATATCACAAAATAACATATTCATCATACTGACCAACATCATATAAGAGTAACATCATGTATCATAATCATCATATCTTTCATGTTATCATATTCAGAAGAACAATCTCCTAGGACTTCCTTTAGAGTCAACTTGTGTAATGTCTAGGTAGAGTTCAATACCCCTACCTATACTAAGTAGACTTCTCAAGTCACCATAGTCAACGTTCATTTACTTGTCTTTCATTTTACATGGTGGAACATTCGCCTTAACCGACATAGACCATGTGATCTAAACATGGAATCAGGTGTCATAAAACCCCACACCGGAAAAAGGTGGTCTACCTGCCAAAGTAGAACCCAACATAACATAGCTTTCTTGGTGGATCCACTATCTAGTATCCTATGGTGGCAACATAGTTCAAGAACAAGGAGATGTATTAGAGACCCATAGTTCCACATTACATTGCAGCCTCAATCTCATGAGAATCATTTTGAACCTACCTTCCAGCTAGGAAAGGGACACTTCTCATATCTAGTTAATCGGTGCTTATCTTAAGTCCCTTTCTTGAATAACCTTTAAGTTGTCTTTTATCATAAACTTATCATAGGTCATAGGAGATTAACTTTGTCATGACCCAAAACCACACCCTAGAAGTTAGGGTGCAATCTCGGATTTCGACCCGCGTCGTCGACCTCTCGAAAGTCTAAGACAAGCCCTTTCGTACCATTCATTGCGTACATGTATGAAAAATAGTGCGGAATAAAAACTTTTCATACGAAATAATAATACTTTAAAATATCTCTTTTTATAGAAAAAAATAATTAAAGTCTAAGTCTCAAAGTCACCATCTTAGACATATGAATATAGAAAATATCTAATTCTATTACAATACTTTCAAAAAGGAAAAGTAAACATCAAGATGTCCTCGGATCTAGTGAGGACTTACCAAGCTCTTTGCTTGAATGAACACTAATCCAAGCTTGAACTTCCAGACTCCTTTCAAACGCCACCTACACCTTCAGAGATAGACAAAATATATGGAATTAGTACAAACACTTGTACTAAGTATGGCGTAATGCATAAAATCATGAAAAATGGACATTCGTATAAAACATGCTCTTTTGATGAAAACATCATAGTATAGGTATAAGAACAACATTTAACACCTTAGAAACATACAAGACATCATGTAAGCATTTTATCAAATATTGAAGAACATTAAGTGAACTAAGTTCAAATTTACAGTAACCTCTTTTAACTTGCATCCTTCTCACCAAAGGTTATCCTAAGATAAGATCATTCCCTTTTCCTTTCATTAACTCCCCACCTAAGGTTACTCTAAGATTCACCTAAGTAGGACAAGAATAGACCGCCCATACATCCTCTTCAAGCTTACCTAAGCAACCCTCAAAGCTACCCTTGATAGATCACATTCAATTCCTCATACGTTAGCTAAAGTCGTGATACTTCATTAAGTCAAAGAAGACATTTCATTCATTATAGACTTCACATAATGGTGTTGGAAAGACCTAGGGACTCACATACTAACATCTTCAAAGTCTAGTCGTGCAATGTCTAGATAGCGTCCCATTCCACTACCTAAACTTCCTATAACTTATCCAACACTAGTATGTATCCCTCATCATGAGAATAGGCAATAACCGACATAGACCATACTATCTAGGCATGGAATCCTGAGTCTACCCTACTCCGATGGAGGGTGTTCTACTTGCCAAGGGTAGAACTAGGAGACATCCCATGCAGGCACATTGTTAAAGAATATCAAGGTCTTTTATGTACTCTAGTCTCATTCTCAAGTAGAGCTACATTGTACTCTAGTCTCCTTCTTAAGAAGAGCTACAAACCATAACGTATTCACTCGGTGCTAGCCTTTGTTCTCATAGAGTAAGTTCAATATAAGGGACATATGAAAAGGTACCATCTCTTAGTCATTACCTAGTCATAATGCACCTACCAAAGATGGGTCCACTAGGGCTGCCATTCAATGGTCTATAAGGATAGCTCATTCTTAACCTTCTTTCTATATAGAAGATTCCACATATTAGTCGTGCTTAGAAGGGCACCATCTTAGGTCTACCGATCCTAGACTTTCATTAAACATTCATCCATACATATACAAGACAAAGGTGCCTAAGCCTACTAAATCAAGATGTTCATATTCAATATACATGTATCAATAAGGGACATAATCTGCCAAAACAAGACACATCATTAATTCACATTAGCACATGTAACATATCATTCTTTGAAGTACTTCAAAATGAAATTTATCATCTATATGTCATCCTATACGTTACTATAACATCATCAAGATAACCATCATATACTAATATAATCAAGTAGGAATAATCATGTATCAACTTTAAGACTACACACATAAACACATAGTCATAATCCAACATGATCACCTAATATCCATAGAAGAACACATACTTTCACTTAATCTCATATAGATAGATTTGATCATACTTCACAAAAGAATTTAAGTCTAATTGACATAAATAAAAGAGAATTAGGGCAGCGTACCACCAATCCATTCTTACCACTTCAAACCATGTCTAAATCATCCAATTCAATACCATAAGGCCCTTACCCATGGTCATGAATATCAATTCAAGGTATATATCATAATACTAGACGAAACAAGGTCAATTCAATATATATTTAACAATCCAAGACCAATTAGACATCAATTGGATACAATTCTTACATCATTAGAAAGCCCATAATAAGCTACTCATTAATTCATAAGTATAGAGACGTGATCACTTAACCCATAAAATAGTCAAAATAGGAATTTGCATGGCTTGCATGGGTTCATAAGAATTATAGATTTAAAATATTGCATTAACATCAATTCAATTCAAAACATTGATTTAAAATTTTTTCATGCAAGAACCCATGGCTAGATCATGAAAAAGGTTAATTCATCTTTTGAAAACTTTAGAAAACATCTTGGCAAGTTGGGCTCGTTGATAAACGAGTTCCAAGGATCAGAAGCCATACCTTATAGATGAAGAATCCACAAAAATCTGATTGGAATCTTTGAAACCTTAGTTTTCTTCCTTAAGCTTTTCTTGTTCTTCGATGGAGTTTAATAAAAAAGATAGCGTTCTTGAGAGATTGAGAGAATTTCGTTTAATTCTGATTTGGGACGTGTAATTGTGGTCTAAAACTAACCTAATATCAATATATAGACGTCCCAAGAATTACCCTAAAGACCCTCCACTTAAATCACCAAAACGCCCCTCCTAAATTGACTAAAAATAGGAGAGTATTTTACTTAGCCTAATTCGGGTTTGACCATGATTTTTAATTAATAAAATAAGTTGCTAATATAATTAATTAAGTTACCTAGGGTAATTACTAGAGTACCCCTAAGTCATTAGAACCATAACCAACCCTATGGACCATCCTAGGTTAGGTATTAGGATGTTTCTTTAGTTAGTTACTCGGCTAGTGTACCCGGTTAGGTCTTAGGATTTTGAGCACCCTAGTTAGTTAATTTTAGTTAGTCCTAGGTTAGTTAGTTAGTTAGGGACGTTAGTTAGGACCTAGAATTAGTTAGGGATCTCGGCCCCACATGGTTTGATCCGACACAACCTGCCCCCTAACCTCCCTAACCGAATTCGGTTGGGCTTGTCTCTCGGCCGTTGGTAGAACATGTGTTGCGTGCACTTTCCCAACCATGCACTTCTGGAAAGTTCACTCCTTGTCAAAGGATTCTCACTATGTCCTTGTGAACTGATTAATCTACATAGTCATTTTAAATGGTCATGTGATATGGTACCTAGGTTTGACACTTGGATGCCTAGTACCTAATGTATTAAGTTGAGAATCAATAATTTTAGCTTAGGGTCTTGATTGCAGGTACAATTCCTAAACAAGCTTGGATTGGGGCATTTGAACCAAAGTGTATTTTAAGTTACTTGTTAATACATAGAATTGGCTAATACCCTTAAGCCAATATTCTCTAACATGGCCAATATTACCTAATATTGGGCATTGGGATGCCTATGTATCCCAATGCATATTCTTAAAACCTAATAGACTATTCACTAGACAAGTACATTTTCGGGAATGTTGCATTATCCCCCCTTACGAACATTCGTCCCCGAATGACACTTGCCACACTTTGAACATTTTTAAGGGTTAAGACTCAAATAATAATAGCTAATAACCATACAACATAATATACAATACACAATACACGCATGAAGGGAAGACGTCAATTTCACATACCTTTAAGAGACTCACAACACAAGAAGATAGAAACAATTCTACAACTCATCATGCTATAAAACTCACATTTTCAATTCATATAGGAGGAATTCCTTCCCCTCTTAATATCATGCTTATATACATCAGTTATATACACATCATAACCATTTTTCATGAAATAACAATTAAGCCAAATTTTCAAAACCTTTACGGTAAGCACCAGTTTCTTTACAGTGAAACATGCTTAATTTTCCAACAATGCAACTCTTAAGCAATTTATGATGGAAGCACGACATTATAATAGATAAAACCATATAAACTTACTTTAAAACAAAATCATAACTTCATGAATGTAAAATGCAAGGAATCAATGAACTTCAATTTCAATTAGACTCCTAAACACAATGCAACATGCAACATTCTACTATGACATTCTATCTCTCAAGCTTGAATTGAATAGAAGAGATGAGACAACAACTACAACACAACTACTCACCATAATCCCCCACTTAGAAGGAACTCATATAACTAAAGAGAAAACTATAACTTACCGGCATCATCATCATCATCCAGTTTTGTTCCTTTGGCTCGGAGAGCATAGAAGCGATTCCTCTTTGGAGCACCACCATCCGGAACATTAGTAGGAACTTGCTTGGATTCTCTTCCTCTAGCCACAATCGTAGGACAATCTCTCACCTTGTGATCATCCTTCCCACAACCAAAACACCCACTAGTACCGGCTAGACACTTCCCAAAGTGCTTTCTCCCACAAGTAGCACAAGTAGGCTTAACCATTTGGGAACCACCACCTCTCTCACGGTTCTCCTTAGGTGCACTAGAACCATCTTGATTTGGAGCCCTCTTCTCAAACTTATGTTGAACTTGCTCATCAGTTCTTCCCCTCTTAGCATCTACTTCTCCTCCCAAGTTTATACTTTTCAATGGATTGAGCATACACCATCAGCGTAGATAGAGTCATATCACCATGGAGCATGGCTGTACGACACTGTTCCTTCACCATATCCGAAACACCGGTCAAGAACCTACTCATCTCATCCCTAGAGTTAGACTTAGGATGGAGCATACTCAGACAATAGGATAAACTTTAAGTAATACTCCTCAACACTCATTCTACCTTACCTAAGGTTTATAAAATTTTCAATTTTAACCTCCCTCCTCAAACTGGGAAAGTAACTTTCTAAGAATGCTTCTTTAAACTCTTCCCACTCTAAGGGACCCGATTCAACAGGTCTACTATCCTTCCATTGAGTAAACCATATTTGAGCAACATATTTCAATTGATACGAAGCTAACTCCGCTTTCTCCCTAAAAGTCACTCCCATTGCATGAACTATCTTATACACCTCATCCAAGAAAGCTTGGGGATCTTCTCCCACCTTAGAGCCAAAGAAGGTAGGAGGATTCATCCTCACAAAGTCCCTCAATCTAGAGGTCATAGTACTCTCCATAGCATTCACCCTAGGCCCAATGTCTCTATTCACTTGAGTTGTCATAGCTCGGGCTAGGGTAAGGAGAGCCTCTCTAATCTCCCCATTAGCCATTTCTGGGGGAACCACTGGAACCTCATTACCTCTGTCAACAATAGGTACTTGATCATATTGAGAACCTTGAACACCTTGAGGAACTTGCTCAACTTGTGGAACATGTCCACCTCGGGAAGGGAGCCCCTCATTCACATCATTCTCTTCAACCCTCCTAGCCAGTGTCCTCGTCGTATTCATCTTCCTAGAAACACAAGAAAAAACATTAGAAAAAGAACTTATAACTTTTTACTCTATGGCACGACATAGGAGTTGAAAATAAGGGTAACTCTATCGTCCTATATCCTCTCGCCCATAGATGTGTCACTATTCACAACGATGGTCAACACTATACTAGACGTGGCTTTTTGAGACTTTTTGATTCCTACGACTACTTCATAACCTTATGCTCTGATACCAAGTTTGTCATGACCCAAAACCACACCCTAGAAGTTAGGGTGCAATCTTGGATTGCGACCGGCGTCGTCGACCCCTCGGAGGTCTAAGACAAGCCCTTTCGTACCATTCATTGCATACATGTACGAAAATTAGTGCGGAATTAAAACTTTTCATACGAAATAATAATACTTCAAAATATCTCTTTTTATAGAAAAAAATAATGAAAGGCTAAGTCTCAAAGTAACCATATTAGACATATGAATATAGAAAATAACTAAGTCTATTACAATACTTTCAATTAGGAAAACTAAACATCAAGATGTCCTCGGATCTAGTGAGGACATACCAAACTCTTTGCTTGAATGAACACTAATCCAAGCGTCAACTTTTAGACTCCTTTCAAACGCCACCTAAACCTTTAGAGATAGACAAAATGTATGGAATTAGTACAAACACTTGTACTAAGTATGGCATAATGCATAAAATCATGAAAAATGGACATTCGTATAAAACATGTTCTTTTTTATGAAAACATCATAATATAGGTATAAGAACAACATTTAAAACCTTAGAAACATACAAGACATAACATAAGCATTCTATAAAATATTGAAGAACATTAAAGTGAACTAAGTTCAACTTTACAGTAACCTTTTTAACTTGCATCCTTCTCACCAAAGGTTATCCTAAGATAAGATCATTCCCTATTCCTTTCATTAACTTCCCACCTAAGGTTACTCTAAGATTCACCTAAGTAAGACAAGAATAGACCGCCCATACATCCTCTTCAAGCTTACCTAAGCAATCAAAGCTACCCTAGATAGACCACATTCTATTCCTCATACGTTAGCTAAATTCGCGATCGTTCATTAAGTCAATTAGAAGACATTTCATTCATTACAGACTTCACATAATGGTCTTGGAAAGACCTAGGGACTCACATACTAAAATCTTCAAAGTCTAGTCGTGCAATGTCTAGATAGCGTCCCATTCCACTACCTAAACTTCCTATACCTTATCCAACACTAGTATGTATCCCACATGATGAGAATAGGCAATAACTGACATAGACCATACTATCTAGGCATGGAATTTGGAGTCTACCCTACTCCGATGGAGGGTGTTCTACTTGCCAAGGGTAGAACTAGGAGACATCCCATGTAGGCACATGGTTAAGGAATATCAAGGTCTTTTATGTACTCTAGTCTCATTCTCAACTAGAGGTACATTGTACTCTAGTCTCCTTCTTAAGTAGAGCTACAAACCGTAACATATTCACTCGGTGATAGCCTTTGTTCTCATAGAGTAAGTTCAATATAAGGGACATATGAAAAGGTACCATCTCTTAGTCATTACCTAGTCATAATGCACCTACCAAAGATTGGTCAACTAGTGCTGCGATTCAATGGTCTATAAGGATAGCTCATTCTTAACCTTCTTTCTATATAGAAGATTCGACATATTAGTCATGCTTAGAAGGGCACCATCTAAGGTCTACTGATCCTAGACTTTCATTAAACATTCATCCATACACATACAAGACAAAGGTGCCTAATCCTATTAAGTCAAGATGTTCATATTCATCATATACATGTATCAAGTAAGGGACATAATCTACCAAAACTAGACACATCATTAATTCACACTAACACATATAACATATTATTCTTTGAAGCACTTAGCAATGACCCTTATCATCTTTATGTCATCCTATACGTAACTATAACATCATCAACATGACTATCATATACTCATATAGTCAAGTAGGAATATTCATGTATCAACTTTAAGACTACACACATAAGCACATAGTCATAATCCAACATGATCACCTAATATCCATAGAGGAACACATACTTTCACTTAATCGCATATAGATAGATATGATCATACTTCACAAAATAATTGAAGTCTAATTAACATAAAATAAAGAGAATTAGGGCAGTGTACCACCAATCCATTCTTACCACTTCAATCCATGTCGAAATCATCAAATTCAATACCATAAGGCCCTTGTCAGTGGACATGAATATCAATTCAAAGTATAAACTATAATACTAGATGAAACTAGGTCAATTCAATATATATTTAACAATCTAAGACCAATTATACATCAATTGGATACAATTCTTACATCATTAGAAAGCCCATTAGAAGCTACTCATTAACTCATAAGTATAGAGACATGATCATTTAACCAATAAAATAGTCAAAATAGGAATTGGCATGGCTTGCATGGGTTCATAAGAAATATATCTTTGAAACATTGCATTAACATCAATTCAATTCTAAAACATTGATTTAAAACCTTTTATGCAAGAACCCATGGCTAGATCATGAAAAAGGTCAATTTATCTTTTGAAAACTTTAGAAAACATCTTGGGAAGTTGCGCTGCTTGATGAAACGAGTTTCAAGGATCAAAAGACATACCTTATAGATGAAGAATCCACGAAAATCTGATTGGAAATTTCAAAACCTTCATTTTCTTCCTTAAGCTTTTCTGGTTACTCAATGGAGTTTAATAAAAAAGAGAGTGTTCTTAAGAGATTAAGGGAATTTCGTTTAATTCTGATTTGGGACGTGTAATTGTGCTATAAAACTGACCTAATATCAATATATAGACGTCCCAAGAATTACCCTAAAGAACCTTCACTTAAATCACCAAAACGCCCCTCCTAAATTGACTAAACATAGAAGAGCATTTGACTTAGCCTAATTCGGGTTTGACCATGATTTTTAATTAATAAATTACTTTGCTAATTTAATTAATTAAGTAACCTAGGATAATTAATAAAGTATCCCTAAGTTATTAGAATCATAACCAACCCTTTGGACTATCCTAGGTTAGGTACTAGGATGTTTCTTTAGTTAGTTACTCGGCTAGTGTACCCGGTTAGGTCTTAGGATTTCGAGCACCCTAGTTTTTAAATTTTAGTTAGTCCTAGGTTATTTAGTTAGTTAGGGACGTTATATAGGACCTAGAATTAGGTAGGGAGATCGGCCCCACATGGTTTGATCCGACACAATCTGCCCCCCTAACCGCCCTAACCGAATTCGGTTGGGCTTGTCTCTGGGCTGTTGGTAGCACATGTGTTGCGTGCACTTTCCCAACCATGCACTCCTGGAAAGTTCACTCCTTGTCCAAGGATTCTCACTATGTCCTTGGGCACTGATTAATATATATGGTCATTTTAAATAGTCATGTGATATGGTACCTAGGCTTGACACTTGGATGCCTAGTACATAATGTGTTAAGTTGAGAATCAATAATTTTAGCTTAGGGTCTTCATTGCAGGTACAATTCCTAAACAAGCTTGGATTGGGGCATTTGAAACAAAGTCTATTTTAAGTTACTTGTTAATACATAGAAATTGGCTAACACCATTAAGACAATATTCTCTAACATGCCCAATATTACCCAATATTGGGCATTGGGATGCCTATGTATCCCAATACATATTCTTAAAACCTAATAGAATCTTCACTAGACAAGTACATTTTCTGGAACGTTACAAACTCCTTGTATAACATGATCATGAGCTCTTTTAGATTAGATGAGAATTTCCTTTCATCATAAACCTTCATATGTGAGATTAACATAACATAATCACCATTGTAAAGAATACAAGGAATATCATAAACTTGCATTTTCGTATTCTTATCATGATCTCACAATTTACATGTTCATAGCCCATCATATTCACATAGCAACATCATACATTCCTATCCTAATCATAGCGTAATAATTATAGGCTAACATAAACACTGAGTAATCACACTTAGAAGACTTACCTCTTGCTTCCAAGAACCTTATTCATCTTGCAATATTCATAATCATACTTAGTGAAATACTCAGTGGCATAATCAAGAACAACTCATCAAATCATGTACAAGATCAATGCATAGCGTAGGAGAAGGTAAATTGGTCGTTAATGGTTCATTCAAGTCTTAATTCCCATCCTAACGTTTACACGTGATCAAATACTAGAAAAGACCCATTCGAAAACCACCACTTAGAGAAAGATCATGTATCACACGACATTCAAATATTATCAATCAAATACTCAACAATTCGCGTGAAATCAACTATAGAAAACACTTACTTTTCATTGAAAATCATAAATGTAGGTTTAGGAAGAAAATCTGTTTTGTATAGTAAAAACCCTAGTATTTGAAGTTCTTGCAAACATATCTTGAAAGGACCTCTTGGGGAAAGGAATCCCAATAGTGAAAAAACCATACCTTATAGATGAAGAATTCACGAAATCTTATTGGAAACTTCGAAAACTTTGTCTTCTTCCTTAAGCTTTTCTTGTTCTTCAATGGAGTTTGGAAAAGAGAGTGTTCTTGAGAGATTGAGAGAATTTTCGTTTGATCTAATTTGGGACGTGTAAAAGTGGTCTAAAACTGACCTAAAATACATATATAGTCTTCCTATGAATTACCCAAAAGACCCTCTACTTAAATGGGTCTTTTTAGTTAAATTACCAAAAGTACTACTTAAACGATTTTGGGAATTAATTGCGCGTAGCGGGGCTAAATCCCATTATTTTATTAATTTTTGAGCTGAGGAAGAGAGGTGCGTGTAAGCTTTGCGTCACGAGTCTGCCTCTCAAATTTTGGAGGAAGAACACCTCCTGTTCCCTGCGCGTCGCACACTACATGTTCAAATCTTGATCGCGCAGGTTGCTTTGGCAGCCTGCCTACCCATGTTGGGGTCCTCCACAAGGACCCTTAGGGTGGTCCTTGGGGTGTCGTTACCAGACATTTGGATCCTTTGTACTACCTACTACGTACCCATGGTATCATTACACGTTTAGGAATTCATTTGACACCTCTAAACCATCACCAAACATAGGAACGTCAACTAGTTCAAATTAGCTAGTTTCCGAATGTCAAAGTCTTTCTTTGTCGTTTTGTCTCTAAACTTTTCCAAATGAGTTTGTTACATTAATATAGGTCTGGAAACATCATTTTAAGCATTATTAAATAGATTAAGCTCTAGTCTAAGTCATGGCATTTCCGTAATATTACATTATCCCCCCCTTAGGAACATTCATCTCCGAATGATACTAAAATCTTTTGAAGGGTGAGAAATAGACTCAATACTAGCAGGTCAACCAACACATAACATATCATTACACTTAGCAATCAATTCATGATGCACAAACATATAAGAGCTACATATTCATAACGCATAGTGAGGAATTTCCTTCTCAACCTTATCATAAGCTCAAAATGCATCAAAGAAATACCATGCTATCAATCTTCTCAAGATATCAACAAAAAAGCAAAATCTCAAGAAAAAATATGCATACGAGTTTCACATAAGTGCAAGAATAGAGTATGAAAACATCTTTTTAAAACTCAAGTTGGTTCTATCTTTTACCAAAACATGCACCTATTTAGTAAACAAGTTAATTTTATGATTATACATTACTTTCCCTATTAAGAGGAATATCTAACCCCAACGAATAAATAGATTAGGGTAGCAGGACTTCACAACGGCTTCAACCTCCCATGTTGCACGCTCAACAATATGGTTCCTCCATAGAACTTTTACAGAGGCAACCTCCTTGTTTCTCAACTTCTTGAATTGGCGATCTAGGATCTCAACCGGAACCTCTTCATAGGAGAGGTTCTCATCCACTCCTAAACCTTCAATAAGCAGAATAGATACCGGGTCGTCTATGCATTTCTTGAGCATAGAAACATGAAACACCGGATGAACCGAAGCTAGTTCACTAGGTAGTTTCAACTCATAGGCAAACTTTCCAATTCGCTGTAAGATCTCATAAGGACCAACATACCGAGGACTTAGCTTCCCATTTCTACCGAATCTCATCACCTCTTTCATAGGTGAAATCTTCAAGCAGACATGATCACCTATTTCAAACTCAAGATTTCTTCTTCTATTGTCGGTATAAGACTTTTGCCGACTATAGGTTGTCTTAAATCTATCTCTTATGATTCGAACCTTCTCAATAGCCTCATAGATAATATCTAGACCAAGGAGTGAGGACTCACCAACCTCAAACAATCTAATTGGAGATCTAAACCTTCTACCATAAAGAGCTTCAAAAGGTTCCATGGAGATGCTCGAATGATAGCTATTGTTGTAAGAGAAGTCAATCAAAGGTAAGTGATTATCCCAACTTCCCTTGAAATCATTAGCACAAGCTCTTAACATGTATTCAAGAGTCTGAATGGTACGTTTCGCTTGACCATCTGTCTGAGGATGGAAAGCGGTACTAAGTTTCACTTGAGTACCTAAACCCTTTTGAAAAGCCTTCCAAAAACGAGAAGTGAATTGAGCACATCTATCCGAAATGATGGACAAAGGAATCCCATGAAGACTCACAATCTCATTAATGTAGATTCTTGCATAATCTTCGGTAGTATATGTAGACTTAACAGAAATAAAATAGGCAGATTTGGTCAACCTGTCCACAATAACCCATATAGAATCATTTTGCTTTCGGGTTTGAGGCAACCCAACAACAAAAGTCCATATTGATGGCTTCCCACTTCCATGGAGGAACATCCATGATTTGGGTTAAACCACCAGGTTTTAGATGCTCGACTTTAACTTGTTGTCAGTTTGGACACTTAGCAACAAACTCTGCTATGTCCCTCTTCAAACCATCCCACCAATAGACCTCTCTAAGGTCATGATACATTTTGGTGGCACCCGAATGTATAGAATAGCGAGAAACATGGGCTTCTTCTAGAATTTGATTTATCAAATCCTTAACATCGGGTACACATAATCTCCCTTGGTACCTAAGAACACCATCCCCCCCTTGGGAGAATGACTCATTGATCTTACTATGTACTTATTCCTTCAACTCCATCAATAGGGGATCAAGATGTTGCGTAGATTTCACTTCAACCACTAATGATGAGTCGGAGTTATGATGGACCATGAAACCACCAATTGGAGAATCTTCTAACCGCACACCTAAGCGAGACAACCTATGGAAATCTTTCTCAAGTTCTTTCTTATCTTCTTCCACATGAGACACACTACCCATAGTCATACGACTCAAAGCATCCGCAACCACGTTGGCTTTGCCGAGGTGGTAAAGGACACTCATGTCGTAATCCTTCAACAATTCTAACCATCTTCTCTGTTGGAGATTCAACTCCTTTTGTGTAAACACATATTGAAGACTATTATAGTCAGTATACACATCAACATGCACACCATACAAACAATGCCTCCATATTTTAAGGCAAAAACTACAGCGGCTAACTCAAGATCATGAGTTGGGTAATTCTTCTCATGAACTTTGAGTTGCCTAGAAGCGTAAGCTATCACCTTACCATGCTGCATGAGGACATATCCCAAGCCCACTTGAGAAGCATCACAATAGACCACAAAGCCTTCATTAGCCTCCGGTAAGGTCAACACTGGAGCAGAGGTAAGCTTATCACTAAAATCTTGAAAATCTTTCTCACAAGCTTCCGACCATTCAAACTTCACGTTCTTTTGTGTCAGAGATGTCAAAGGAGAAGCAGTGGACGAAAATCCATCAATAAGTCTTCTATAATAGCCGGCTAGACCCAAGAAAATCCTTATGTCTGTGGGAGTCAAAGGTCTAGGCCAATTTTTGACCGCATCCGTCTTCTTCGGATCAACCTGTACACCATCACCAGAGATTATATGGCTAAGAAAAGCAACCGACCTCAACCAAAATTCACACTTCCTAAATTTGGGATAAAGTTTGTGTTCTTTGATGACTTGCAAGGACAACCTCAAGTGACTCTCCTGCTCATCTTCATTCTTGGAGTTTATCAAAATATCATCAATGAACACAATCACAAATAAGTCGAGGTAATCTCGAAAAACTCTATTCATTAGGTCCATAAACGCCGCCGGCGCATTTGTTAACCCAAAAGACATAACTATAAATTCATAGTGACCATATCTAGTTCGGAAAGTTGTTTTTGGAACATCTTCACCTCTCACCCTAAGTTGGTGATATCCCGATCTTAAGTCAATCTTGGAAAAGAAAATAGAAGATTGGAGTTGATCAAAGAGATCATTAATTCGAGGGAGAGGATACTTGTTCTTTATGGTGACCTTATTAAGTTGGTGATAATCAATGCACATTCTAAGGGACCCATACTTCTTCTAAACAAACAAGATCGGAGCACCCCATGGAGAAATACTAGGTTGTATGAAACCCTTGTCTAGTAAATCCTTGAGTTGGAGCTTCAACTTATTCAATTCAGTCGGAGTCATCCGATATGGAGGAATTGAAATGGGATTCGTATTCGGTAATAAATCAATGCCAAAGTCAATTTTCCTTTCGAGAGGAACTCCTGGAAGGTCATTAGGACAAACCTCTTGGAATTCTCTCACTACAGAACCTGACTCAATAGAAGGAGTTTCACATTCTAGGTCCTTAACTCTCACCAAATGGTATAAACAACCCTTGGATATCATCATACAAGCCTTCAAACAAGAAATAATTTTACCCCTTGGCATAGAATTTCCCCCCTTCCACTCTAAAATAGGTTAATTAGGGAATTGAAACTTCACTACCCTTGTTCTACAATTTATAGACGCAAAACAATCATGAAGCCAATCCATACCCAAGATGATATCAAAATCAAACATGTCAAGTTCTACCAAATCAACAAGAGTAACTCTATTGGGCAGCATCACAGGACAATTTCTATAGACTCTTTTTGCAACTACAGAGTCACCCATTTGGGTACAAATCGAAAAGGATTCGATTAAAACGTTGGGAAGTGCATTAAACTTCCTAGCTACCAAAGGTGTAACAAAAGAAAGGGTAGCACCTTTGTCAAACAAAGCATAAACATTAACAGAGAAAACTTGTAACATACCCTTCATAACGTCGGTACAGCTTTCCTGTTCACCCCAAGCCTTGAGTGCATAGAAACGGTTTCTTTTTGGATCTTCAGCACTAGGACTGCTTGGTTGAGCTTGGCTATTTACCTTACCATGAATTCTCACGTTAGGACAATCTTTCACCATATGGCCACCTTTACCAAAACCATAGCAACTATTAGTTCCAACAAGACATTCGCCCCTTTTGAGGTTTAGGATTAGAACCTCTATCTTTGCGATTCTTGGAGAAATTTGAAGGAACTTGGTTTGAAAACCTCTTCTTACACTTAGGCTTGTCTTGAACATCAAGCCTATTTTTGGACGAAACACTTTCAACAGACTTTGCTTTCTTAGCCTCACTATTCCTCTTCCTTAGGTGACTTTCCTCAACCTGTTGAGCATGAACCATCAACCTAGAAAGATCCATATTGTCACGAAGCATGGCTGCACGACATTCTTCTTCAAGCTCTTCGGACACGCCCGTTACATAACGGCTCATTTCATCCCTAGCATTAGAAACCAAAGAAGAAGCATATTTGGACATCTTAATGAACTTCAAGGAGTATTCACTAACACTCATACCTCCTTGACGAAGGTTGATGAACTCCTCTACCTTAGCTTCTCTTTGCTCCCTTGGGTAGAATCTTTCAAGAAAGGCCTTCTTATAGTTCTCCCAAGTCACGGAACCATCTCCTAAAGCCCTACTATCCTTCCACAAATTGTACCATGTATAAGCCACGTCCTTGAGTTGATAAGCAGCAAGTTCAGCCTTCTCAGTAGTACTCACCCCCATAGCAAACAAAATCTTGTATACCTCATCAAGGAAATCTTAGGGGTCTTCATCAACTTTGGATCTAAACTACATGGAAGGATTCATCCTTGTAAAATCTCTCAAACGGATAGCCATAGTATCAGCATGATGGTTGTCTCGAGGAGAAACCTCTCTGTTAGCTTGAGCCGTGATGGACTGAGCTTGGGTGGTGATGCCTTGGGCCATTTGGAACAGGGCTGCCCTCACCTCACCATCCGTCATAGCCGGAGGATTCACCAGAACTTGATCATTTGCTGGATCTTGCACTTGAGGAGCATTTCGGTTTCCTTGGGGAGTAGCTCCCGCATTCTCAATCTCCTCTCCTACTCTTCTAGCGGTTGTACTTCTTGTGTTCATCACCTTAATACACCAGAAAGATTTAGATGCTAAAAGACACATATTGTCAAAACTCTGAATCACGACATAGGCGTATCAACAAAAGAGAAGTTTCCTAATCATCACATAGCCTATCATACATAATTGTGGCGCGCTTCACAACCATGAATAAGACACAAGGTAATGGGGTTTAGTGAGACATTGATCCTAAGGATATTTCACCTCATGCTCTGATACAAAAATTTGTCATACCCGGAGAGCACACCCCGGATGAGACCGGAGTCGTCGTCCTCTCAGAGGACTTAGACAATCCCTTAGCATTCGTCATAACATGTGATCATTAAAAATTTGTGGAAAAATTAAAACTTTTACATTCTACTTGAAATATACTTAGACTTCATACTTAACATTCATATAAACATACGATGTTCTAAAAATTGTCTCACATATATAAAATCATCTAAAGAGTGCAAATCTGGACTTAGCCAATAATAGTCAATATGCCATATAGGCCTTAATACAAAAGAATCCAAAGAACATAATGGAAAGAACATATTCTAAAAAATACTAAGTCTTCATAGGGTGGAATATAAATGATAGAGTTCCAAAGATGAGGACCTACCAAGACTTTGAGAAAAAGTTCCAACCTTCTTCAAATCGACCTGCTTAAACTTCAATAGATGGAACCTACATTTGTAGTAATATAAAGTAATGGGTTAGTACGCCACATGTACTAAGTATGGGTATATGCAATAACACATAGGTTCATGCATGAAAAAGGATCATTTATCGTCTCTTTAGAAAACATGCTAAGTCATATGAAATTCTTCAATGCACATAACATATAACATATACAAGTTAAGGATCCAGCTCTTAAATCATGATCATAATCAAAGACATATTCTCATAGAGTCATGTTAACATTTAATATTCAATAAATCACATAAACATAACATATAAATCACTTAGCCATGATCTCATCACCAATGTATAGGTGCAATGGTCATGTGAAGCCCCATAACCCCACACAACCAAGTAGATAAGATAGGAGACCATAAATAAAACTTTGCTTTATATAACTTGTAACATAAGTAGTCATAACTTCATATAATAATATAACCAAATAACATATTCATCATAATGACCAACATCATATAAGAGTAACATCATGTATCATTTTCATCATATCATTCATGTTATCATATTCATAAGAACAATCTCCAAGGACTTCCTTTAGAGTCAACTTGTGCAATTTCTAGGTAGAGTCCCATACCCCTACCTATACTAAGTACACTCCTCAAGTCACCCTAGTCAACGTTCATTTACTTGTCTTTAATTTTACATGAGGGAACATTAGCCTTCACCTACATAGGCCATGTGAGCTAAACATGGAATCCGGTGTCATAAACCCCACACTGAAAAAAGGTGGTCTACCGGTCAAAGTAGAACCCAACATGATATAGCTTCCTAGGTGGATCCACAAGCTATTATCCTATGGTGGCAACATAGTTCAAGAACTAGGAGATGTATTAGAGACCCATAGTTCCACATAACATGGCAGCCTCAATCTCATGAGAATCATTGTGAATCTACCTTCCAGCTAGGGAAGGGACACTTCTCATATCTAGTTCATCGGTGCTTAGCTTAAGTCCCTTTCTTGAATAACCTTTAATTTGAATTTTATCATAAACTTATCATAGGTTATAGGAGATTAACTCCTTGTATAACATGATCATGAGCTCTTTTAGATTATATGAGAATTTCCTTTCATCATAACCTTTCATATGTGAGATTAACATAACATAGTCACCATGTGTAAAGAATACAAGGGATATCATAAACTTGCATTTTCGTATTCTTATCATGATCTCACAATTTACATGTTCATAGCCCAGCATATTCACATAGCAACATCATACATTCCTTTCATAATTATAGCATCATAATTATAGGCTAACATAAACATTGAGAGTAATCACACTTAGAAGAATTACCTCTTGCTTCCAAGAACCTTATTCATCTTGTAATATTCATAATCATACTTAGTGAAATACTCAATGGCATAATCAATAACAACTCATCAAATCATGTACAAGATCAATGCATAACGTAGGAGAAGGTAAACGGGTCGTTAAAGGGTTCATTCAAGTCTTAATTTCAATCCTAACGTTTACATGTGATCAAATACTAGAAACAACCCATTCAAAAACCATCACTTAGAGCAAGATCATGTATCACACAAAATTTAAGCATTATCAATCAAATACTCAACAGTTCGCGTGAAATCAACTATAGAAAACACTTAAGCATTATCAATCAAATACTCAACAGTTCACGTGAAATCAACTATAGAAAACACTTACTTTTCATTGAAAAACATAAATGTAGGGTTAGGAAGAAAATCCGTTTTGTAGAGTAAAAACCCTAGTATTTGAAGTTCTTGAAAACATATCTTGAAAGGACTCTTGGGGAAAGGAATCCCAATAGTGAAAAAAACCATACCTTATAGATGAAGAATTCACGAAATCTTATTGGAAACTTCGAAAACTTCGTCTTCTTCCATAAGTTTTTCTTGTTCTTCAATGGAGTTTTGAAAAGAGAGTGTTCTTGAGAGATTGAGAGAATTTTCGTTTGATCTGATTTGGGACGTGTAAAAGTGGTCTAAAACTGACCTAAAATACATATATAGTCGTCCTATTAATTACCCAAAAGACGCTCCATTTAAATGAGTCTTTCTGATAAGTTAAATTACCAAAAATACGACTTTAACGATTCTGGGAAGTAGTTGTGCGTCGCGGGGCTAAATCCCGTTATTTTTATTAATTTTTGAGCTGAGTAAGAGAGGTGCATGTAAGCCTCGCGTCGCGAGGCTGCCTCTCAAATCTTGGAGGCAGAACACCTCGTGTTCCCTGCGCGTCGCACACTACATGTTCAAATCTTGATCGCGCAGGCTGCTTTGGCAGCCTGCCTACCCATGTTGGGGTCCTCCCCAAGGACCCTTCGGGTGGTCCTTGGGGTGTCGTTACCAGAATTTTGGACCCTTTGTACTACATACTACTTATCCATGGTCTCATTACACGTTTTGAACGTCATTTGACACCTCTAAACCATCACCAAACATAGGGACGTCAACTAGTTTGAATTAGCTAGTTTCCGGACGTCAAAGTATTTCTTTGTCGTTTTGGCTGTAACCTTTTCCAAATGAGTTTGTTACATTAATATATGTCAGGAAACATCATTTTAATCATTATTAAATAGATGAAGCTTTAGTCTAAGTCATGTCATTTCCGGAGTGTTACACTTCACCATACTCCCCCCCTTAGGAGAAACCCATTCTAAGGTCAACATAACATCTTCTAAAAGGAACTCCCTCAAGGAACCTTAAACCTTACTAATACATTCTCACCCAACGTCTAGCTCGTGAAAATCAAAGACTCTCAAGGTTGAACCATCTAACCATTACATCCCCCCTCACTAGGAGAAACTCACCATTACTCTTTCAAACCTCTTCACCTTCCTTTATATGGTTGGGTCTTGAACAACTTCAACCCACCTCAATAACCACTCCTTCAAATTTCTAACTCTATACTTTACCATTTTTCCAACTACACTACACTTTGAAATTTCTAACTCTATACTTTACCATTCTTTCCAACTACACTACACTTTGAAATGTAACTAAACAAACATACGGTCATCAACACCATCTTTCACACCTCCTCTAACAAGTAATATCTAATCTTTTCTCTCCCTCAACCCAATCTTCATAAAGTCACACTCAAAGGACCAAACACACAAGGGAGACAAGGGAAAGACAACATATACAAAGATCTTAGGCACAATTAGATAAATGAAGAAGTGAAACTTTTCATAGCACCCAATAGCCTCCTATTCATAATGTGGCGCGCTTCACATTATGAATAAAACTCTACTAGATGTGGTTTATGAGACAATTACAACACTCCTAAACCTTATGCTCTGATACAATGTTTGTCACGACCCTCAAGTATACCCTAGAAGTTAGATCATCCTTGACTCATCACACGGCAAATGCGACTTCAAGAAGTCTCAATTGAGACACTCGTACCATTCATTGCATAATAAAACATTCTAAAATGAGTAAGAATTTAAAACATTCTTCACACACGAAAAAACTCTTTCTATAAACAATACGCAAGCGGAAGGCTTTCATTAAAACATTAAACCTTTACAATATCCCTTTGAACCATCTAAACTTTGGAATATACAACACTTGGTACTAAGCCCATACAAGACATAAAATAAAGACTAAGACATAAAGGAACATGTGGATATTGTCCTCGAATCGATGAGGACTCACCAATACATCATCTTCAACCCTTAGAAACCTACCCATCTTCCATGGCAGGTCAAGACTTCCAATTCCATATACTTTAGTCAAAAAGGGAAAAGAAGGGGTTAGCACATTAGATGTACTAAGTATGCCATGCAAAAACGATGAAAAAGGGACATTTAGTAAATAGCATGTTTTTCAAGAATTTTTATTAAAACATCATAATATAATCATTAGATAAACATTTAACACTTTAGAAATACATAAGAAATCATTTAAGCAATTATTCACATTTTGAAGGACACTTTCCAGTGAAATACTTCACTGTATAGTGAATTCCTTCACTATTACAGTGAAGTTCCCTATTGCCACTTTAGACACTAGTTAACATGTAATTCCCTCACTAAAAGCTATCCTAAGACTCACTTAAGCAACACAAAGAGAGACCGCCCATACACCATTTCTAAGCATGCCTAGATGATCCTCAGGACTACTTAGAATGAGATACATCCATTTACAATACATCAAGCACATTATATGAGATCCTCCTACCAAAGGTGATTCTAAGGTTCACTTGAGTGAGTTGTGAAACGACCGCCCATACAATATCTTTTACACACACTCAAGGGATCCGAAAGACTACCTAAGATAGAATCATTCTCACTTAATACAATAGCATACATAGAACATGGTCTCCCTTCAAAGGTTATCAAAAGACCTACTCAAGTAACTCAAGAAGAGAATGTCCATAATTGACCTCATCAAGATTACCTAAGTAATCCTTAAGACTTACCTACGTTTGGATCATGTCCACATAATACATAACATTCATTAACTAGAATCATTATTAAGACTTATCTAAGTAAGAGATGAAGTGACCATTCCATGCCCCATTCATACCTTAACAAGACAAACCTTAAACACTATAGATAAGAACTTATTCATTTAACATGCTTTCTTAACTTAAGTCATTACATTCCTTAGTTCCTTTAAGAGACATTCATCATATTAGGACATTCAAGTAATGGTCTTGAAGAAGACCTAGGTACTCTCACTAACATCATCAAAGCCTATTGTGCAATGTCTAGATAGCGTCCTATACAACCACCTAAACTTCATAGAACTTCTCCAATACTAGTAAGTATCCCACATGATGAGAATAGGCAATAACCAACATAGACCATGTTAGCAAAGTATGGAATTCGAATTTCTATCCTACTCCGATGAGGTTGTTCTACTTGCCAATGGTAGAACATGGACACATCCCATGTAGGGACATGGTTAAGGAATATGAAGGGCTTACTTTGTATTCTAGCCTCATCCTTTAACTATAACTACTTCCCTTGCCATACTCACTCGGTGCTAGCCTTTGTTCTCATAGAGTAATTAATATTAAGGTTCATACAAAGGGTTTTATATCATGTTCATAACCCAATCACATTTACCCTACCAAAGAGTTCCTCTAGGGATACCTTACAATGGAGACAAGAAGATCATTATGACTTTCCTAAGGATTGATATGATACCGTTCCAGCCAATCAGCCTTAAGTCCATCATACATTACATGAAGGATGCCATTAAGCCATTCGACTTCAAGTTCCATAACCTTACCTACTAGGTTCAAGGTTTCACATAAAGGACCATCTTATCATTATTCAAGGTCTCACATATCATTCGTACATTCAAGACTAAGAGGCTTTAACAAACTAAGTCAAGACATCTCATATTCACATATCATTCATGCATCAATTAAGGGACTTAAGTCTATCTAAAGAAGCCACAACATTACTTCACTTTAGCACATATTACATGTCATTCTAAAAGCACATAGGAAGAACCATTATCATCTTTTGGTCATCCTATTCACTACTATATTATCCTCAATATAACCATCATAGACTCATATAGACAAGTTAAGAACAATCATGCATCAACTCTAACACTACACATATGAACACATTGTTATATTATAACATGATCACCTAATAACTTCAATAAGAGAAGACATACTTTCACATTACTTCACATATAGGTAGATATGATCATACATCACATAATCAACTATACAAATTATCATAATACTTCAAGTAGTGCCGACAAGGCAATGATCATCATATTACATAAAGTAACGCCGACAAGGCCACATCATTCACATAACACCGCCACCATAAGTGGGTCATACCAATCACATATAATCCAAGAGCTAAATAACAATAGCTATACATAATATTAATAGAGTTAGGGAAGCGTTCCACCCATTTAATCTCACCACTTCAATTAAAAGTCAAATCATTCAATTCGATACCATAAGGCCCTTACCCATGGCCATGAACATCAATTCAATACATAATTCATAATACTCAATGAATCTGAGTAATTCCAATATAAATTTATCAATGTAGGACCAATTAGACATCAATTGAATACAATTCTTACATCATTCATTAGAACATATAAAACTACACTAGAATCTATAAGCATTAAGTCAATATCCATTCAATAAGCTTAACATGCAATAGATATAAGATTATTCAATACTGAGTTGATCAATTTGAAACAGCCTATAAACCGTACATACGTAATCTATACATAAATCAAAAGCCCATCACAATCTACACATTATTCATTAATATCTAAGAATAATCAATACACCCATACTTTAGTCAAATTTAGAAATATGAGAATATCAAGGTTTCACGGAGAATTTCATTGAAAAACATCAATTATACATCACATATATTAATATTTGAAAACATTTCATGCAAGAACCCAAGACTTAGAGTACAAATTGGACTTTTTCATATTTTTGAAATCTTTTAAAATCATATTTGAAATTGGCTCTATGGTGATAGCAAGCCTTAGATGAAGAACTACCATACCTTATTAGTAGATCCCAATGTTAATTAAAGAAGAAACTTCATTGAAGATCAATCTTCAAGCTTCATCTTCACCTTGAGCTCTCATGGAGGTTTTTGGGGAAACTTTAGGAGGGAAATGGTCTTGATCTAAGTCCTAGGGTTTAAGTGAGAGTTCAATCACTTATATACTCTTAAAATACCCATAAACACCAAAAACAACCTTCCTCATATTTTTAAAAGGCTTGGGGTGAATCCCCAACTTCACCCCTAACATCACAGTGAGCCTGCACAGAAACTGACTCAGAGATGGAGGGGCCATCGACGGCCCGTCCTTTGACCAACGGACCGTCCTATTGGTCCATGGTCTTGGACTGAGGGTGGTATATAGCCTCTCCTCCCCAACTACTAAGTCCCAAATGACGAAACCCCACCAACGGGGCGTCGACTGACTCAATGAGCGTCGATTGCCAACCGTTGGTTGGGCTGTCTTGGGCAGCTTTGGCTCAAAGAAAGGGTCATTCCTCAAGGACGCTTCGATGGTACTTGGGGATGTTTGCCCGGAAGTTTCCCACCCAAACATGTACAAATACGAGTTTAGGACCTCTCACATGAATTTCACCCAAAATGAACACATAAAACTCGACGAAACATGCTTAGACACACAAAGTCATTTCACGGTACATCTTCTGAACATCATGGATATTTTCTGACGTTTGACATGTTCTTGAACGAAACATGCTTAAACATACTTAGACACTTTACGCACTACCTATAAACATCATAATAACTCATTTAAGAACCATATAAGATCCATGAATCACACATAAACACATAGAATCACATATGAGGAACATAGGTGACATAGTCGTCGAACGTCTTGGTCGTCCCTTGACGTTTGACCTTCAATGCACCTAAAATATTAGACACTGCCTCTATACCATATTATAGAAAAATTTAGGACCTTATAACATCATGACAACCATGTTAGGATCTAGCTTCACCTAAGTTATTTTCGGGATCTTACAATAATAGAAGCTCTAAGCATATCTTCAAGAGTTTGAATAGTCCTCTCCACTTGAACATCCGTTTGAGTATGAAAAGTGGTGCTTAACTTTACTTTAGTAACCAAACCTTTTTGAAATGATCTCCAAAACCTAGATGTAAATTGAGCACCTCTATCCGATATGATGGACAAAGGAACGCCATGAAGACTCAATATCTTGTCAATATAGATTCTTGCATAACTTTCGCTGAATTTCTAGACTTAATAGGAATAAAGTGAGCGGATTTGATCATCCTATCCACTATTACCCATATAGAGTCATATTGCTTTCGAGTTCGAGGCAACCCTACTACAAAATCCATGTTGACATCTTCCCATTTCCATGTCGGAATTTGGATTTCTTGTAGTAGACCACTTGGATTTAGGTGCTTGGCTTTTACTTGTTGACAATTGGGACACTTTGCAACAAACTCTGCAATATTCCTTTTTAGGCCATCCAACCAAAAGTTGTTCTTCAAGCTTTTTTCTTCCTTCAATGGAGGATGAGTAGAGAGAGAAACTAAAGAGAGGTGAGAGTGTTATGGTTTTTATTTGGGGATTTGATTTGAGTTAGTAAATATGAGGGAAAACTGATTGTAAATCAATATAAGACCCCCATGAAATACCCAAAAGACCCCTCACTTCTATTGACCCTTTAATGAAGTAAAACTTGAATTCCAAATTTCAGATTTTCTTCGGGGAACAAGTCCGCGAAGCGGAGCTGTTCCCGCATGATTTTTTAAATTAATTTTCGAAACAGTGGAGTCCGATACCTTCCCACGATGTAAAATTGATTTTTGACCAAAAGCCACCCAAGTATGCGACGCGAACTTGTTTCATCCATGTGTATTTTGGCTGCGGCTTTGGCAGCTTGCAAAGCCAAGTTTGAAGTCCGTTCGCGGACCCCTAAGGCAACCCTCGGTGGATCGGACGTGGAAGTTTTTACTCTATATACATGGTTTTACCTATTTAAAATCATTTTACATGTTTTAGATCTCATACACCACTCCTAAACCTTTGCGAAACCCAATGACGTTTCACTAGTTCAATTAGACTAGCTTCCGGACATATTGGACGATTCTTGTCGTTTTGATTCTTTAACTTCCTAAATGACTTATATACATTATTTTAGGACTTAGAAAAGTGTTACAAACCTTATATAAACATGTGAGGCTCTATCTAAGGTTTTGAACTTCGCATTGTTACATTATCCCCCCCCCCCCTATAGGAACATTTGTCCCCGAATGACATTAAAATCTTTTGAAAGGAAGGAATTGACTCAAGACTAGCAGCCCAACCAACAACAATACATAATAACTTGATAACAATATCAATAATGGCATTTACACATAGATAAACTTCAATTACTACATATAAAACTCAACATCAAGATATGATAAATTTCCTTCTCATAGGTACATGAGCTCAACATACCATATATGAGTCAACTATGCCAAAACTCGACTTACCAACATGCTTAACATCATTTCATAAAGACTCAACATATAAAAATGCACCGCATAGCTCAAAACAAAAGGAATTGCAAATTTTCAAGTCAATATGCATAGTTTCACTATAAATAGAACCTTCTTGCAAAACTTCACTGAAATCAAAGCAACTTCAAGCTTAGTTATTATTTTCATTATTAAAATCAACAACTAACCTAAATTCGAAAAGAGATGAGGATAATGGGAATTCATGTCGGTCTGGGCCTCCCATGTTGCTCCCTCAACTAGGTCGTTTCTCCATAACACTTTTACGGAGGCCACCATTTTGTTCCTCAACCTCTTCACTTGACGATCAAGGATTTCAACTAGAACCTTCTCATATGAGAGGTTCTCTTTCACACCTAGACCTTCAATAAGAAGAATAGACTCGGTATCACCGATATACTTCTTAAGCATAGAAACATGGAAAACCATATGAACCAAAGATAGTTCACTAGGGAGCTTCAACTCATAAGCAACATTACCAATCCTTTGCATGATTTTATAGAGACCCACAAAACGAGGACTCAACATCCCTTTCTTTCCAAATCTAACCACGCCATTCATAGGCAAAATTTTCAAGTACCCTTTATCACCTTCTTCTAATTCTAAATCACTTCTCCTATGATCGACATAAGATTTTGCCGACTATAGGTCATTTGCAACCGGTTCCTTATAATATTAACTTTCTCCAAAGTCTTATAAATCAGATCGGGACCAAGAAGAGAAGACTCGCCAACCTCAAAGCGCCCAATAGGAGTCCTACACCTCCTACCATACAAGGATTCATAAGGAGTCATAGAGATGGATGAATGAAATATATTATTATACGAGAATTCAACCAAAGGCAAATGCTTATCCCAATTTCCCTAAAAGTCATTAATACAAGCTCTAAGCATATCTTCAAGAGTTTTGAATAGTCCGCTCCGCTTGACCGTCCTTTTGAGGATGAAAAGTGGTGCTTAACTTCACTTGAGTACCCAAACCGTTTTCAAATGATCTCCAAAACCTAGATGTAAATTGAGAAGCTCTATCTGATATGATGGACAAAGGAACCCCATGAAGACTCACTATCTTTTCAATATAGATTCTTCTATAATCTTCCGCTGAATAAGTAGAATTAACGGGAATAAAGTGAGAGGATTTGGTCATCCTATCAACTATTACCCGTATAGATTCATATTGCTTACGAGTTCGAGGTAACCCTACTACAAAATCTATGTTGTATCTTTCCACTTCCAAGTAGAAAGTTGGATTTCTTGTAGTAGACCATTTGGCTTTTGGTGATCGGCCTTTACTTGTTGACAATTGGGACACTTTGCAACAAACTCCGCAATATCCCTTTTTAGGCCATCACACCAAAACTTCTTCTTCAAGCCTTTTTCTTCCTTCAATGGAGGATGAATAGAGAAAGAAAAAAGAGAGAGGTGAGAGCTTTTGGATTTTATTTGGGGATTTGATTTGAGTGAGTAAATGTAAGGGAAAACTGATTGGAAATCAGTATAAGACCCCCCATGAAATACCCAAAACACCTCTCACTTAAATTGACCCTTTAATGAAGTCAAACATGAATTCCAAATTTCACATTTTCGTCGGGGAACAACTTTGCGATGCGGAGATTTTCCTGCATTATTATCTAAATTAATTTTCGAGACACTGGATTTCGCTACCTGCCCGCGACGTGAACTTGTGTTTTGAACAAAAGCCACCCAGTCTGCGACGTGGACTTGTTTCATACATGTGTATTTTGGCTGATGCTTTGCCAGCTTGCCTAGCCATGTTTGGGTCCTTTCGTGGACCCCTAAGGAAAGCCTCGGGGGATCGTACATGGAAGTTTTCACTCTACACACATGGTTTTAACTATTTAAAGTCATTTTACAACTTTTAGACTTCATACACCACTCCTAAACATTTTGGAAACTCATGGACGTTTCAGTAGTTCGATTAGACTAGCTTTGTGACGTCTTGGACGTTTCTTGTCGTTTTGATTCTTAAACTTCCTAAATGACTTATATACATTATTTTAGGACTTAGTACAATGTTACTAACCTTAGATCAACATGTGACGCTCTATCTAAGGTGTTGAACTTTCGGAGTGTTACATTATCCCCCCATTCATCCCCGAATAACACTAAAATCTTTTCAAAGGAATGAATTGACTCAAGACTAGCAGCACAACAAACAACAATACATAATAACTTCAACTACAATATCAATCATGACATTTACACAGAGAAAAGCTTCAATAAATACATATAAAGCTCAACATCAAGATATGATAAATTTCCTTCTCAAAGAAAAATGAGCTCAACATACCATATATGACTCAACTATGCCAAAACTCGACTTACCAACATGCTTAACATCATTTCATAAAGACTCAACATATAAAAATGCACCGCATAGCTCAAAACGAAAGGAATTGCAAATTTTTAAGTCAATATGCATAGTTTCACTATAAATAGAACCTTTTTGCAAAACTTCACTGAAATCAAAGCAACTTCAAACTTAGTTATTATTTTCATTATTAAAATCAACAACTAACCTAAATTCGAAAAGAGATGAGGATAATGGGACTTCATGTCGGTCGGGGCCTCCCATGTTGCTCCCTCAACTAGGTCGTTTCTCCATAACACTTTTACGGAGGCCACCGTTTTGTTCCTCAACCTCTTCACTTGACGATCAAGGATTTCAACTAGAACCTTCTCATATGAGAGGTTCTCTTTCACACCAAGACCTTCAATAAGAAGAATAGACTCGGTATCACCGATATACTTCTTAAGCATAGAAACATGGAAAACCATATGAACCAAAGATAGTTCACTAGGGAGCTTCAACTCATAAGCAACATTACCAATCCTTTGCATGATTTCCTAGAGACCCACATAACGAGGACTCAACTTCCCTTTCTTGCCAAATCTACCCAACCCTTTCATAGGCGAAATTTTCAAGTACACTTTATCACCTTCTTCAAATTCTAATTTTCTTCTCCTATGAACGGCATAAAACATTTGCCGACTATAGGCTGTTTGCAACCGGTTCCTTATGATATGAACTATTTCCAAAGTCTTATAAATCTGATCAGACCAAGAAGCGAAGACTGGCCAACCTCAAACCACCATATACGAGACCTACACCTCCTACCATACAAGGCTTCATAACGATCTATAGATATGGATGAATGAAAACTATTATTATACGAGAAATCTACCAAAGGCAAATGCTCATCCCAATTTCCCTTAAAGTCAATGATACAAGATCTAAGCATATCTTAATGAATTTGAATAGTTCGCTCCACTTGACTATCCGTTTGAGGATGAAAAGCGGTGCTTAACTTCACTCTAGTACCCAAAACTTTTTGAAATGATCTCCACAACCTAGATGTAAATTGAGCACCTCTACCCGATATCATGGACGAAGGAACCCCATGAAGATTCACTATCTTGTCTATATAAATTGTTGCATAATCTTCTGCTGAATAAGTAGACTTAACGGGAATAAAGTTAGCGGATTTGGTCATCCTATCACTGTTACCCATATAGAGCCATATTGCTTTCGAGTACGAGGAAATTGTACTACAAAATTCATGTTGACATCTTCCCACTTTCAAGTAGGAATTTGGATTTCTTGTAGTAGACCACTTGCCTTTTGGTACTCGGCCTTTACTTGTTGACAATTGGTACAATTTACAAGAAACTCCGCAATATCCATTTTTAGGCCATCCTAAAAAAACTTCTTCATCAAGCTTTTTCTTTCCGTCAATGGAGGATGAATAGAGAGAGAAACTATAGAGATGTGAGAGCTTTTGAGTTTTTATTTGGGGATTTGATTTGAGTGAGTAAGTGTGCGGGAAAACTGATTGGAAATCAATATATAGACCCCCCGTGAAATACCCAAAAGACCCCTCACTTAAATTGACCCTTTAATGAAGTCAAACTTGAATTCCAAATTTAAAATTTTCATCGGGGAACTAGTCCAAGATGCGGAGCTGTTGCCGCGTGATTTTCAAAATTAATTTTCGAGATACTGGATTCCGCGACCTGCCGGTGACGCGAACTTGAGTTTTTACCAAAAGCCACCCAGTCCGCGACGTGGACTTGTTTAATACATGTGTGTTTTGGCTGATGCTTTGGCAGCTTGCCTAGCCATGTTTGGGGTACTTTCGTGGACCCCTAAGGAAACCCTCGGGGGATCGTACATGGAATTTTACACTCTAAATACATGGTTTTACCTATTTAAAGTTATTTTACAAGTTCTAGACCTCATACACCACTCCTAAATATTTCCAAAACTCAAGGATGTTTCACTAGTTTGATTAGACTAGCTTCCTGACGTCTTGAACGTTTCTTGTTGTTTTGATTCTTAAACTTCCTGAATGACTTATATACATTATTTTAGGACTTAGGACAGTGTTACTAAACTTAGATCAACGTGTGAGGCTCTAGCTAAGGTCTTGAACTTTCGGAGTGTTACATTATCCCCCCTTAGGAACATTCATCCCCGAATGACACTAATATCGTTTGATATGAAGGAATTGACTCAAGACTAGCAGCCCTACTACATATAAAGCTCAACATCAAGATATGAGGAATTTCCTTCTTAAAGCAACATGATCTCAACATACCATATATGAGTCAACTATGACAAAACCCGACTTACCAACATGCTTAACATCATTTCATGAAGACTCATCATATAAAAATGCACCGCATAGCTCAAAACACGTACAATTGCAAATTTTAAAGTCAATATGCACAATTTCACTGTAACTAGTACCTTATTGCAATATTTCACCAAAATCAAAGCAAATTCAAACTTAGTCATTATTTTTGTTATAAGCAATAACAATTAATGAGACTTCATGTCTGCCTCGGCATCCCTTGTTGCTCCGTAAACTAGGTGATTTCTCCATAACACTTTTACGGAGTCCACATCTTTATTCCTCAACATCTTCACTTGACAATCAAGGATTTCAACCGGAACATCCCCATATGAGAGATTCTCTTTCACACCTAGACCTTCAGTAGGAAGAACAGACTCAGGATCACCGATACACTTCGTAAGCATAGAAACATGGAAAACCGGATGAATTGAAGATAGTTCACTAGGGAGCTTCAACTCATAAGCAACCTTACCAATCCTAAACAAGATTTCATAGGAACCCACATAACGAGGACTTAATTTCCCTTTCTCCAAATCTAACCACCCCTTTCATATGTGAAATTTTAAATTACACTTTATCACCTTCTTCAAATTCTAAATCTATTCTGCTACGATTGGTATAAGAATTTTGCCAACTATAGGCTATTTGCAACCAATTCCTTATGATATGTACTTTCTCCAATGTCTTATAAATCAGATCGGGACAAAGAAGAGAAGACTCACCAACCTCAAATTACCCAATAGGAGACCTACACCTCTTACCATGCAAGGCTTCATAAGGAGCCATAGAGATGGATGAATGAAAAATATTATTATACGAGAACACCAAAGGCAAATGCTCACCCCAATTTCCCTTAAATTCAATGATACAAGCTCTAAGCATATCTTCAAGATTTTTAATAGTCCGCTCCGCTTGACCATCCGTTTGAGAATGAAAAGCGGTGCTTAACTTCACTTGAGTACCCTTTTTGAAATGATCTTCAAAACCTAGATGTAAATTGAGCTCCTCTATACGATATGATGGACGAACGAACCCCATGAAGATTCACTATCTTGTCATTATAGATTGTTGCATAATATTCTGCTGAATAAGTAGACTTAACAGTAGTAATGTGAGAGGATTTTGTCATCCTATCCACTATTACCCATATAGAGTCATATTGCTTTCGAGTTGGAGGAAACCCTACTACAAAATCCATGTGGACATCTTCCCACATTCAATTAGGAATTTGGATTTCATGTAGTAGACCACTTGGATTTTGGTTATCGGACTTTACTTGTTGACAATTGAGACACTTTGAAACAAACTCCGCAATATACCTTTTTAGTCCATCCCACCAAAACCTCTTCTTCAAGCTTTTTTATTTTTTCAATGGAGGATGAATAGAGAGAGAAACTAGAGAGAGGTGAGTGTTTTTGGATTTTTATTTTGGGGATTTTATTTGAGTTACTGAATGTGAGGGAAAACTGATTGCAAATCGATATAAGATTTAGATAAGGATTGAAGTGGAGAGAATTGATTGGTGGTACGCTGCCCTAATTCTCTTTATTTTAAGTATTGTAGCTCTTGAACTATGTTGTGATTTGTATGACCCACTTACATGGCGGTGTTATGTTAATGATGTGGCCTTGTCGGCGTTATTTTATGTGTAATGATGATCATCTCCTTGTCGGCACTACTTGAAGTAATATGATGATTTGTGTAGTTGATTATGTGAAGTATGATCATATCTACCTACATGTGAAGTAATGTGAAAGTATATGGTTTCTTCTATTGATATTATTTACGTGATCAAGTTAGACTATGACTATGTCCTTGTATGTGTAGTCTTAGAGCCGATGCATGATTCTTCCTAATTGGTTATTGAGTCTTATGATGACTATATTTATTATGTAATAGTAGTGTATAGGGTGACCTAAAGGTGATGAAGGTTGTGCCGATGTGCTTCTTGAATATGATATGCTATATGTGATAAAGTGAAGTCTTAGTGTATCTTGTGTGGTTGACTTGTGCCCCTTACTTGATGCATGTATGAATGTGAATAAGAGATGTATTGACGTAGGATGCTAAAGCCTATTAGTCTTGAATGTATGAATGACCTAACCCCTTTTGGAGAAACCTTAAACCTAGTGGTAAGGTCTTGAAACTTGAAGTCGAAAGCTGTAATGGTATCTTCTTGTAATGAATGATGGACTTAAGGCTTATTGTCTGGAACAACATTATATCAATCCTTAGAAAAGTCATTATGATCTATCCTGTCGCCATTGTAAGGCAGCCCTAGGGTACCTCTTTGGTAGGGTAAATGTAATTGGGTTATAAACTTGATATGGAACCCCTTTTTATGAATCTTTAATGTAAATTACTCAATCAAAACAAAGGCTAGCACCGAGTGAGTATGGTAAGGGAAGTAGTTCTAGTTAAAGGATGAGGCTAGAATACAAAGTAATCCCTTCATATTCCTTAACCATGTTCCTATATGAAATGTGTCAAACTTATACCATTGGCAAGTAGAACACCCTCCATCGGAGTACGTTACAACTCTGGATTCCATGTTTTGCTAGCATGGTCTATGTCGATTATCGCATGTTCTCATCATATGAGATACCTACTAGTATTGAAGAAGTTCTATGAAGTTTAGGTGGTGGTATGAGACGTTATCAACACATTGCACAATAGGCTTTGAAGATGTTAGTGAGAGTCCCTATTTCTTCCCCAAGACGATTACTTGAATGTCCTTATGTGATGAATGTTTCCTAAATGATCTAACGAATCTAATGATTTAAGTTAAGAAAGCATGTTAAATGAATAAGTACTTATCTTGAGTAGTTAAGGGTTGTCTAGTTAAGGTGTGAAGGGGGCATAGGAATGGTCACTTCATATCTTACCTAGATGAGTCTTAATAATGACTCTAGTTAGGGAAATTGGTATATTAAGTAGACATGATCCAAACTTAGGTAGTCTCAGGTATTACCTAGGTAATACTTAAGAGGTCAATCATGGACATTCTCTTCTTGATTTACTTGAGTAAGTCTTTTGATAACCTTTGTAAAGGAGAATGTCATATTACATGTGCTATTGTGCTTAAGTGAGAATGATCTTATCCTAGGTAATCTAAAGGATCTCTTCAGTGTGTGTGAAAGGGATTGTATGGGCGCTCGCATCACAACTTACTCAAGTGAGGCTTAGAATCACCTTTGGTAGGAAAATCTCATGCTTAGGTACTTGATATAATGTAAGTGTGTGTATCTCATTATAGGTGGTCTTAAGGATCATTTAGGTGTGCCTAGAGAGAGCGGTCTCTCTTGGTCTTTCTTAAGTGAGTCTTAGGATAGCTTTTAGTGAGGGAATTACATGCTAGAAAGTTTCTATGTGAAGTTGATAGACTTCACTGTAACAGCGAAGAAGTTCACTGTCACAGTGATATCGCTTACTGTAATGTTACTCCTAAAAATGTGATAAATGGTTTATGTGATTTCTTATGTTTTTATAAGGTGTTAAATGTTGTTATTATGATTATATTAAGATATTTAAATCAAAAGATGCATATTTCGAATGAATGTCCATTTTAATAATTTTTTATGCATTATGACATACTTAGTACATGTGGTTGTACTACTTCCATGCTTTTATCTATATCTATAGTGGCTGGTAAGTGAGTAGCATTGGGAAGCAAGACTTGGATCCTAGCATCATTCAAGTGAACTTGAAGTATGTCCTCATTTAACTCGATGTCATAGATGTCTTTTATTCTCTTATTGAAGTGTTGTAATAGACCTAGTAGTACTATATTTCTATTGTGAATGGGCCGTGTCCCAAGTACTGTTGTGTCTAAGATTTGATGAAATAAGACTTAGTATTTCTTATGAGTTTTATATGAAAGATATTTTAAACACTATGAAAATATTTGTGAAAAGTTTTAATTTCGCACTACTTTTCACTATGTATATACGATGAACGATACAGAAGGGCTTGTATAAGACCTCCGAGAGGTCATGTACGCCAGTTGAACTTCGAAGTGTCATATCTTCTAGGTTGTGGTCTCCGGATGTTACAAGCTTGGTATTAGAGCATAGGATATCAAAGTAGTCTTAGGAATCAAAAAGTCTCATCAAGTCACGTCTAGTAGTGTTTTGACCATCGGTGTGAGTCTTGACACATCTATGGGCGATAGGCTGTAGGATGATAGAGTTTCCCTTCTTTTATACACCTATGTCGTACCATAGATTAAATGTTATTATTATCCTTCTTAATGTGTTTCCTTGTATTTCTAGGAGATGAATACTAGAAGGATGACCACTAGAAGGTTGGATGAGGAAAGGGTGACTGTGGAAGTTCCTCATCAAGTTGAGCAAGTTCTTCAAGGTTCTCTAGGTGCTCAAGTGACTCCGCAAGTTGATCAAGTCCCTATTATGTAAGGAAGTAAGGAGGTTCCGGTGGTTCATCCGAAATTGACTAATAGAGAGATTAGAGAGTCTTTGCTTATCTTAGCCCGAGCCGTGATAGCTCAAGCGAATATGAGTATGGACCCTAGGGTGAATGTTGTGGAGAGCACTCTGACCTCTAGGTTTAGAGACTTTATGAGGATGATTCCTCATATCTTTCTTGGCTCTAAGATGGGAGAAGATCCCCAAGAGTTTCTTGATGGTGTGTACAAGGTGTTGAGTGCTATGGGGGTTACCTCTAGGGATAAGGCGGAGTTAACTTCGCATCAATTAAGGAATGTTTGTCAAGTGTGGTACACTCAATAGAAGGATAATACGCCGGTTGAGTTGGGGCCTATTGACTGGGAAGAATTTAAGGAAGCTTTTCTAGGAAAGTACTTTCCCCGTGAGAGGAGGGAGGTGAGGGTTGAGGAGTTTATCAATCTCATGCAAGTAAATATGAGTGTTGAGGAGTACTATTTGAAGTTCTCAATGTTGTCTAGATATTCTCCATCCTCAATGTCTTATCCTAGGTATGAGATGAGTAAGTTTGTGACCGGGGTCGCCGACTTAGTGAGAGACGAATGTCGTACGTCTATGCTACATGATGATATGACCTTAGCTAGAATCGTGGTCTCTGCTCAATCTATTGAGAAGTCTAAACTTGGAAGGATTGCTAGAAACTTTAAAAGAAGTTGTTCAAGTGATCAAAGTCAACCTAGGTTCAAAAAGAGGGCTCAAACTCAAGATAGACCTAGTGCTCCTAAGGTGAAATTTGAGAAAGGAGGTGGTTCTCGAAATGGCAAGCCTACATGTGTCACTTGTGGAAAGAGGCACTATGGGGAGTGTCTAATGGGTACAGGGAGTTTCTTTGGATGTCGTAAAGATGGTCACAAAGTGAGGGATTGTAGTACTAGAGACGGTAAGCAAGTTGCTCCTAATGTTCCAAAAGATGATGCTTCACATAAGAGGTGTTTCTATGCACTCCGGACTAGAGGAGTAAAGACGGATTAGGGTGATGATGATGATTGTAAGTCCTTGTATTTTCTCTTTAGTGATATGAGTTCCTTCAAACTGGGGAAGAATGGTTAATAGATGGGCTAGAATGTCCTAGACGCTTGTTGCATGTGCATGGTGTTTAGGAGTCTTGTTGAAATTGAATTTAATCGATTTATTGCATTGTGTATTTTATAAATCTATGAGTATGTTGTAAAAGGTGTTTATACGATTTTAACTTGCATATTAGCATTTTTCCGTCATGAATTGACTAAAAGTTGCATTTTTGAAAAATTTACACAATTAACTGTAAAGTTGTTTGCTCACTTTAAGAATTTTGTAAAATTGACTGATTCATTCTTTGGTTGAATTTTTTTTTAATGTGGTTAGAAATGATATATATGAGTATGACAATGAATATAAAATGAGTTTTTTCTATTGGAATAAAGGCTGTGAGTTTTATAGCATAATGAGTTGTAGAATTTATTTTAGTTTCTTTTTGTGTTGTGATTATCTTGATTGAGTGAAATTGATGTTTATTATAGAAGTTTGTATTGTATAATGTGTTATATTGTGTTTATGAGCTGGTAATTGAATCTCTGTTCTTGGAAGTGTTCGGAGAGTGGCATGTGTCATTCGAGAACGAATGTTGTCCAAGTGGGGGAGATTGTAATACCTCAAAATGACATAGGTGAAACTATACTATAACGTGGTTGTCATGATGGTATAAGATCCTAAATTGGTATATAATGTGGTATTGAGGCAGTGTCTAAGAGTGTAGGTGCATTGGAAGTCAAACGTCAAGGGACGACTAAGATGTTTGACGACTAAGTCACCTATGTTCCCCATATGTGGTTTTATGTTCTTATGTGAGTTTCATGTGCTTATTAGGTCCTTAAATTATTTATTATAGTGTATATAGGCAGTGTGTCAAGTTTCGTTAAGTTTGGAGGTCAAACGTCCAAGAACGTCCATGACATTCGAAAGGTTTGTCTTGAAATGACCTTGTGTGTCTTGGCATGTTTCATCGAGTTTTATGTGTTTTTTTTAAATGAAATTAATGTGGGAGGTCATAAACTTGTATAGGAACCTATTCGGATTTTAAACTTTTGGGTGAAAGTCTCCGAGGACCAACCAAGGGTCCTTGAGGAAAGACCCTTTCCTTGAAGCCAAGACAGCCCAAGACAAACCAAAACGACGGAGGAAGTAGACGGATCGTGGGCAGTAGATGCCCCGTTGATGGGTTTCGTGGCTCAGTACATAGTCGTGGCATGAAGAGGTTCCAAGTACCAGCCTCAGTCCCACACCACAGACCAACATGACGGTCCGTTGGTGACAATCCGTCTGTGAGGCTGTCTCTTGCGCGCTGTTCACTCTAATGTTTAGGGGTGAATTGGTAAATTCAGCCCACTTCCTAATAAGACTTTGGTAGGTTCCTAAAGGGTATTTTTGGATATTTTAAACATTTTTATAAGCCTTTAAAATTTAGGAGAATTCATTCTTCAATATCAAAACCCAAAATATCCTAGAAATTCTCTAGAACTCCGTTGGAGCAAAAACTCAAGGAAGAGCTTGGATTGGAGGTTTGAGTGGTGATTCTTCATCAAATTTGTGGATTAAAATAGTTGAGGTATGTTTTCTGATCCTTGAAACTCTATTCATCAAGGAGCCCAAAATTCCAAGAGTTTTATAATCTTTTCAAAGACAAAGTTGTCCAATTTCATGACCTATCCATAGGTTCTTGCATTAAAGGTTTTTCAGTATTGTATATTGATTGAATTATTGTAAATCAGATGATTTTAACTTAATTAACCTATGAACCCATGTAATTGATGAATCCTGGTTTTTGACTACTTTATGGGTTAGTTGATATTGAATTAATGCTTATGAATTCTAGTGTAGTTTTCTATTGGTTATTTAATGATGTAAGAATTGTATTCAATTGATGTATAGGTTGTATTATATTGATAAATATATATTGAATTAACCTAGATTCATTGAGTATTATGACTTATGCATTGAATTAATGTTCATGGCCATGGGTTAGGGCCTATTGGTATTGGATTGGATGATTTAGATAAGGATTGAGTGAAGAGAAAGCATTGGTGGTACGATGCCCTAATTCTCTTTATTTTAAGTTTGGTAGATCTTGAATTATGTTGTGATTTGTATGGACCACTTGTGGTGGCGGTGTTATGTTAATGATCTGGCCTTGTTGGCGTTATTTGATATATTATAATGACATGGTCTTGTCGACACTACTTGAAGAAATATGATTATTTGTGTAATTGATTATGTGAAGTATGATCATATATACCCACATGTGAAGTAATGTGAAAGTATGTGGTTTCTTCTATTCATGCTATTTAGGTGATCATGTTAGACTACGACTATGTCATTGTGTGTGTAGTCTTTGAGTCGATGCATGATTCTTCCTAATTGGTTATTGAGTCTTATGATGACTATCTTGATGATGTTATAGTAGTATATAGGGTGACCTAAAGATGATGAAGGTTGTGCCTATGTTCTTCTTGAATATGATATATTATATGTGATAAACTGAAGTCTTATTGTGTCTTGTGTGGTAGACTTGTGTCCCTTACTTGATGCATCAATGAATGTGAATATGAGATGTCTTGACTTAGGATGCTAAACCCTCTTAGTATTAATGTATGAATGACATGTGACCTTGAATGATATTAAGAGGGTCCTTTATGTGAAACCTTGAACCTAGTGGTAAGGTTATGAAACTTTAAGTTGAAAGACGTAATAGTATACTTCTTGTGATGAAATGATGGACTTAAGGTTGATTGTCTGGAACAGAATCATATCAATCCTTAGGAAAGTCATTATGAGCTATCTTGTCGCCATTGTAAGGCAGCCCTAGGGGACCTCTTTGGTAGGGTAAATGTAATTAGGTTATGAACTTGATATGGAGCCCCTTTGTATCAATCTTTAATGTAAATTACTCCATGAGAACAAAGGCTAGCACCGAGTGAGTATGGTAAGTGGAGTAGTTCTATTTAAAGGATGAGGCTAGAATACAAAGTAAGCCTTTCATATTCCACAACCATCTGCATACATGGGATGTGTCCAAGTTCTACCAGTGGAACGTAGAACACCCTCCATCAGAGTAGGTTACAACTCCGGATTCTATGTTTTTTAACCATGCTCTATGTCGTTTATTGCCTATTATCATCATATAGGATACCTACTAGTATTGGAGAAGTTCTATGAAGTTTAGGTGGTGGTATGAGACGCTATCTAGACATTGAACAATAGGCTTTGAAGATGTTAGTGAGAGTCCCTATGTTTTCTCCAAGACCATTACTTGAATGTCCTTATGTGATGAATGTATCCTAAATGAACTAAGGAATGTAATGATTTAAGTTAAGAAATCATGTTAAATGAATAAGTACTTATCTTGAGTAGTTAAGGGTTGTCTAGTTAAGGTGTGAAGGGGGCATAGGAATGGTCACTTCGTATCTTACCAAGATGAGTCTTAATAAACATTCTAGTTAGGGAAATTGGTATATTAAGTAGACATGATCCAAACTTAGGTAATCTAAAGTATTACTTAGGTAATCTTGAAGAGGTCAATCATGGACATTCTTTTATTGATTTACTTGAGTAAGTCTTTTGATAACCTTTATAAAGGAGAATGTCATATAACATGTGCTATTGTGTTTACTGTCACAGTGATATCGCTTACTGTAATGTTACTCCTAAAAATGTGATAAATGGTTTATGTGATTTCTTATGTTTTTATAAGGTGTTAAATGTTTTTATTATGATTATATTAAGATATTTAAATCAAAAGATGCATATTTCGAATGAATGTCCGTTTTCATGATTTTTATGCATTATGTCCTACTTAGTAAATGTGGTTGTACTAATTCCATGCTTTTATCTATATCTATAGTGTTTGGTAAGTGAAGAGCATTTGGAAGAAAGACTTGGATCCTAGCATCATTCAAGTGAATTTGAAGTATGTCCTCATTTGACTCGAGGTCATAGATGTCTTTTTTTCTCTTATTGAATTATTGTAATAGACTTAGTAGTACTATATTTCTATTGTGTATGGCCGTGTCCGAAGTACTCTTGTGTGTTAGATTTGATGAAATAAGACTTAGTATTTCTTATGAGTTTTATATGAAAGAGATTTTAAAGACTATGAAAATATTTGTGAAAAGTTTTAATTCCGCACTACTTTTCACTATGTATATGCGATGAACGATATGAAATGGATTGTATAATACCTTTGAGAGGTCAAGTACGCCGGTTGCACTCCGAGAGTGCCATATCTTCTATGGTGTGATATCGGGATGTGACAATTTTCCATATAGAGTCATATTACTTTTGAGTTTGAGGCAACCCTACTACAAAATCCATGATTATATCTTCCCACTTCCAAGTAGGAATTAGGATTCATAGTTGTTGAGCAACAAACTCCGCAATATCCCTTTTCAGGCCATCCCACCAAAATACCTCTCTAAGATCATGGTACATCTTTGTAGAACGCGGATGTATAGAGTAGCGGGATTCATGAGCTTGCTCAAAGATCCTACTCCTTGAATCATCCACATTAGGCACACACAATCTTCCTTTATACCTAAGAACACCAAACCCCCCTTGGGAGAATGACTCATTCATCATTCCAAGAACTGCTTATTTCAACTCCATTCTTCTACTTTGGCTTCCCTTTTCTTTCTAGGAAAGAATGGATCAAGAAAAACCTTCTTGAAAATCTCCCATGTCACCAGTCCACCCCTTAAAGGCCTATTGTCTCTCCATTGGACGCACCATGTTTGGGCCACATCTTTGAGTTGGTAAATGGCTAAATCGGCCTTCTCACTAGTAGTCAACCCTATAGCGTAATGAATCTTGTAGATCTCATCAATGAACTCTTGGGGGTCTTTCTCAACTTTTTACCCGTAGAAAGTAGAGGGATTCATCCTAGTGAAATCCCTCAAATAGGAGGCCATGGTTCTAAGTTGTTGGTTTCTTTGGGGTACCACCTCCTGATTAGCTTGGGTTGTCATGGCTTGCGCTTTAGTAGTGACGGCTTGTGCTTGGGTCATAATAGCTTGGGACATTTGGAGAAAGGTTGTCCTTATATCCCCATCCGCCATAGGAGGAGGAGCAACCAGAACTTGATCATCCATAAGAACTTCTTCTTGAGGAGGGACTTGGTTGTCCTGTGCCCCCACATAAGCAAACTCTTTCTTAGGCCCTCCTTGCGGCTTATCTTCGAGTGTTCATACCTATAACCACCATACAAGGTTTAGGTGAAAGAACACATAAAGTAGACTCTAGAGGCACGACATAGGATTTTTTAAGAAATGAGAGTTTCCTAAGCATCAAATAGTTTCGTATTCATAAGGTTGGCGCGCTTCACAATTATGAGTAAGAATCTACATAAACGTGGTTTAGAGAGACATCGACTCCAAATATATTCTACCTCATGCTCTGATACCAAGTTTGTCTCATCCGGGGAGCACCCCCTAGACGTAACTGCCGTCGTCGTCCTCGGAGAGGACTAAGACTAGCATCTTAGTTTAAATAATTACATTCATAGGTTAAAATGCGGAAAGTTTAAAACTTTTCTATATCTATCTTGAGGTTTACATAAACCTCTCGCATACACTTATTACGTTCATATCGAGTATACATAGACCCTTTGTATAAGAAGATTGCATAGTCTTCTACTTTTATTGCACATAGATATATAAGATACTTAACATAGTCTTAAAGAGTGTCTCATCTCATAACCTCTAAAACAAGAGTATATCAGTTTGGCATATCCCATACATCAAAGTAGTAAAGCACATATAGACTATACAATCTTTAATACTCAAATGAAAAGGAAAGAACATAGAAATCTTAAAAATAGGAAAACTTCATTAGCTTGATAGTGGAATTGCCCTTAGAAAGTGAGGACCTACAAAACTTGGATGAGTGAGAATTCCAAGTCTTCTTCAAAGTCGTATCAAAAGCCTTCAGCGAACGGAACGTAAAATTTTGGGGAAAAGGGAGAAAATGGGGTTAGCACATCACATGTACTAAGAATGAGACAATATGCACATACAATATCAAATCATGTTAAAAAGTGGCATTTCATTAAAACATGCTATTTACTTTAAAAGCCTTATGCACGTTCTAGAACTAATACAAGTCATTTATACATAATCATCAAGTCAATACCATGTACTATACAAGACCAGAAAACCTTAAGTCAAATCAAGTCACATGCATATCAACATACTTGAACCCATAATCAAATACAACTCTAACATTAAGTCATAACATCACAAACATGAATAAGAGTTCATCACATTATAACAAAGGGAGACCATTGCTCATGACCCTCATTAAGTCCACTTGTGCAATGACTAAGAAAATACCCATAACCTTACTCAGTCAAGTAGACATAACTAGAACCATAACCAATGTCCAACTTCACATATCGTATCATTAAGAGTACATAACATTATACTTTAGAAATATAGACCAAACATATATTCACAAGTGAATTCAACATCGTAAGGTTCCATCAACATGTTAGATCATCATATACATATCATTTACATTTATAAGCATATACATACATAAAAACATCCTCCTAAGAATCCCTTCAAGGCTAACTAGTGCAATGTGTAGGTAGATTCCCATAACCCTACCTAGTCTAAGCTAAACCCTTTAGATCATCCTATTTAGAGTTCATTCATCACTTCATTTTAACTTTTAGGAATATCTTGCATTAACCAACATAGACCACATGAGCTATAGTGGAATCCGGTGTCATGGTTTCCTACACCGAAAGAAGGCAAACTACTTGCCAAGGTAGTACCAAAACATGAACATAGCAACTACGTGGATCCACTAGCTAGTATTCCTATGGAGGCAACATATTTCAAGAAATAGGAGATATAGTTCGGACCCTCTTTATGCTACATGCATTGTAGTCTCCAATCTCATGAGTACATTAGTGATCCTACCTTCCCTATGAGGGCAGAGACACTCCTCACTCTAGTTCACTCGGTGCTAATCTGGAGTCCCATTTTGAAATGTCTTTACGCCTTTATTAACATTCATAACTTAGTTTAGGTCATAGGGTTTATCCCTTATATAATCATCATCATAGCTCAATAAGAATTGCATGAGTACTTTCATTTCATTACAATTCATACATGTGAGGTTAGCACATTTACATAATCACATCATGATAAGTAACATTGGTAAGTCATCACTGTCCTTATAACATTTACATCTTAGCCTACCTCTCAGAAACCATATATCAAGACATTTCAATTCAACATCATACCAACCATAATCAATTCTATCACAATGTATACTTCATTATAAATTCATCACTAAACACAAGTAATCATAATTGAAGTAAAGGGTTGATATCACTAGACTTACCAAGGATCCTTCAAAAGACATCATCAATGGTTTTACCATCAACCATTAAATTCAACACATTAATGGGTATAACACCGTCAGACAATTAACTTCAATTAATAACCTACGTTTAAGGGAATAGGGTTCATCATGAATTATTCATGAAATAGATCCAATCCCAACAATACATTACTCTAGGCAGTCCATAAATGAATTATAATAGATAAAACAAGTCTAACAATCAATACATTCTTCTATTCCCATTAATTCATAAGAAAGATCAAAGATTTGGGGAATTGGGGAAAAGGGACATGATCTATATGAAATTGCATCGAGTAAAATCAATTAACCAACAATCAACACTTAATTAGTCATAGGAATTACAATTTATCATCAATTTGATGTTTAGAAGAAAACCCATTAGTTGGAAAACCCTTGGAATTGGTATTTTAGAAATCAACTTTGAAAGGACCTCTGGGGGAAGGAAATACCAAGAGTGAAGAACACATACCTTAATGAATATCAATCCATGAAAATTGAGTGAAATCCTAGAGAAATTGGTCTTCTTCTTAAAGCATTCTTCTTCCTTCTATGGAGGATGAATAGAGACAAAAACTAGAGAGAGGTGAGACCTTTTGGGTTTTTATTTGGGGATATGATTTGATTGAGTAACTGTGAGGGAAAACTAATTGGAAATAAATATATATACCCCCCATGAAATACCCAAAAGACCCCTCACTTTAATTGACCCTTTAATGAAGTCAAACTTGAATTCCAAATTTTAGATTTTCGGCGGGGAACAAGTCCGCGATGCGGAGCTTTTCGCTCATGATTTTCTAAATTAATTTTCGAGACAGTGGAGTCTGCTACCTGCCCGCGATGTGAACTTGAGTTTTGATCAAAAGCTACCCAGGTCCGCGACGCGGACTTGTTTCATCCATGTGTATTTTTGCTTCTGCTTTGGCACCTTGCCAAGCAAAGTTTGGGGTCCTTTTGTGGACCCCTATCGCAACTATTGGGGGATCAGACCTGGAAATTTTTACCCTATATACATGGTTTTACCTATGTAAAGTCATTTTACAAGTTTTAGATATCATACACCACTCCTAAACCTTTCCGAAACTCAAGGACGTTTCACTAGTTCAATCAGACTAGCTTCGGGACGTCTTGGACGTTTTGATTCTTAAACTTCTTGATTGACTTATATACATTATTTTAGGACTTAGGACAGTGTTACTAACCTTATATAAACATGTGAGGCTCTAGCTAAGGTCTTGAACTTTCTGAGTGTTTCCAAATCTCTATGAACCCATGCAAATCATGATTTCCTATTTTGACTCTAATATGGATGATTTTATCATGACTTAACAGTATTGAATTCTTATGTAGATTTTAATGGGCTATTGATATATGTATTATAACGTCCCTAAAAATGGACTAGAACTAGAGCCTAACATGTTTGTCATGAGGTTTTGAAGTCTTAAAATGAATAATTATTGTGTTTATAAACAGTGTATAATGTTTGAAAGAGTTTGGAAGTCAAACTTCCAAGAACGTCCAAGACGTATAAGACTAGTCTTTATGTCCTTCTATGTGTCTATCTGGCCTGTTCTGGTTCTATGCCTTGTTTGAATGAGTTTAATGAGTCAAAGTCGAGGCACGTGTTAGATTCGAAGCTAACAACACTAATTAAAGTTTGTTGGAGGTGTTGGAAAAGGAGCCAAGCCAAAAGGAACACGCCTTTGCCAAACAGCCAAGGCTGTCCCAAGTTGGCAGCTCACTGCCTCAAAGTTCATGGACCACTTCACGGTCAGTAAACTTGACCACGGTCCGTGAAGGATGTCGTGGACATGCCTTAGCCACATAGAGTCTTGACAAGGAAAGGAGGCTACTGCCCCAATGACCACGGACAATCAAAGGGGTCGTGAACCACCTTCACGGACAGTGAAGATGGACGTGGTCCCATGGCGGGCTGTCCAAATTTTATTTTCCAAATAATTTTTGTTTGAGTTTTTATTAAGTGGAGTTAGTTTTAAAAGGCTTATGTCATTAATATTAATATTTTTAAGTCTTAATACCTTCCTTTGACTCATTATACCAAAACCCTAAAGCAAAAACCCCAAAAGTCTCTCAGGCCAATTCCTATATTGTTTAACCCTCAAGATTTAACAAAGAGGACCAACTTCTCAAGGTTTTAAACAAAATTTCGTGGGTAACTGCTTACTAAGGTATGAATGTTTCATCCTTGAATCCTCTTTATTTGAAGGAGTCAAATTCCAAAAAGGATTTTCAAAGATGATCAAAAACATGAACTCTTCTCCTATGAATTCTAGCAATGGGTTCTTGCATAAAATGATTTCAATCAATGATTTATGATAGAATTGATGTTGTTGAATTTTTTAAGGTCAAAATCTATATGAAACCATGCAAATCATGATATCCTATTTTGTCTCTAATACGGGTGATTTTATTATGACTTAATAATATTGAATTCTTATGCATAATGTAATGGGCTATTGATATATGTATGAATTATGTTAGAATTGTTTATCGACTGCCTTAATTGGATGATTTTCATATAGTATATCGATAGATCAATTGTATAGTTTTATTATTTGTTTGAATTGATGTTTATGGTTATTGGTAAGAGCCTTGTGAGTTGAATTTGTTGCAATAGATAATGGATTGTTTGTATTGGTGATGGATTGGGGTAAGTTGACATAATCTCCTTATATTGTCTAGTGTAGTTATTGAATTGTGATGATTGGTAAGGTGCATTTATGGTGCGGTACTTATGTGTTATAATTGTGATGAGCATGACCTTGTCGGCATTATTATATGAATTATGATGAATGTGGCCTTGTTGGCATTAATTTATGAATTATGATGTTATCATGTTATGAATTGTATATAATAAATGTGAAGGACCATGTGAAATATGTAATATGAGAGATTGGAGTATGATTGCTCTTACGTGACTATATGTGTTCATGATAGACTAGGGTGAGGTCTCTTAGTTGTGTTACTAGTGTATCTTGATAGGTTCACTTGGTTATTCCTATATGATTCTTGAACACTATTGTATATGTGATATGAAGATGATTTGTGTGTCTTGATAGGTAGACTATGTTCCTCTACTTGAGGCATGCTAAGTATATGCATATGAACATCTTGACTTAGTAGACTTATGTACCTTTGTCTTGTATGTGTATGAACTATGTTCAATGAAACTCTAAGATTGGTATATCTAAGATGTTGCCCTTATAAGCATGAATAATATGTGGAACCTTCTATTTATAAAGGAGGTTAAGATATCGTTGAAGTTGTAAACCGTAATTATATCCTTCTTCTGTGAATGGTTGACTTAAGGATAGGTTGGACGGAACGACATGAGACCATCTCTAAAAAAGTCATTGAGCTATCCCTATTGACCATTCGGTGGAAGCCCTAGTGGATCCATCTTTTGTAGGTGCATTATGCCTAGGTAATGACTAACAGATAGTACCTTTTCATATGCCCTTATGTGATTGAACTTACTCTCAGGAAACAAGGTTAAGCACCGAGTAAATATTCTATGTGTAGTGGATCTACATGAGAAGGAGGCTAGAGTGCAAAGAAACCCTTGATATTTCTTAACCATGTGCCTACACGGGATGTGTCCTAGTTCAACCCTTTGCAAGTAGAACACCCTCCATCGGAGGAGGGTAGACTCTTGATTCCATGACTAGCTAGTATGGTCTATGTCGGTTAATGCTTATTATCATCATGTAGGATATGTTCTAGTGTTTGAGAGGTTCTACAATATTTAGGTAGTGGAATGATATTCTATCTAGACATGGCACGAGCAGGACTTGAAGATGCTACGATATAGGTTCCCTGGGCCTTATGTAATACCATTATATAAAGTCCTTAATGAATGTAATATCTCTTAATTGACTTAATGAATGATTATGAATTTAGCTAATGTATGTTGAATAGAATGGTCTCTATCTAGGAAAGCTTTGAGGTTTACTTAGGTAGGCTTGAAGAAGGTGTATGGCGGGTCTATTCTTGTCTTACTTAGGTGAATCTGTGAGAAACATTAGCTGGTGAGTAATAAAATGTAAATGGAATAATCTTACCATAGTTAGTCTTAAAGATTGTTTTTGTAGGCTTGAAGAGGGGTTATGGGCGGTCTCTTCTTCTCATACTTAAATAAGTCTTAGGATAACCCTTGGAAAGAGGCTTACAAGTGTTAATAGTTTTATTATGTGGGTTTCTTGAAATATGTCTTATATTTGAAGTTTATGTTATAAGTGCTTCTGGTTCATATGTTGTGAAGCTTTATTCGAAAGAGCATTAAAGAGCATGTTATATACAAATGTCCTTTTAGAATGATTTTATTGCATGTCACCATACTTAGTGAAATCTAATGTACTAATTCCATATATGTCTTTTATCTCTAAAGGTGTAGGTGGCATTTTAGAGGAATCCTTTTAAGTGAAGCTTGAATATTAGCATTCATTCAAGCAAGTTCTGGTATGTCCTCAATTGATTCGAGGACATAGCTATATTTAACTTTTTGTTTGAAAGACATTATAATAGACTTTAATATTTTATTTTTCGTTGATATATGGGTTGTGACCCATGATATTCGTGAGTCTATGTTGGCTACGTTGAGACTTAGCATTTCCTATGTTTTTCTATAAAGAGATTTTAAGATGATGTTATTAAAAGTTCTAATTCCACAGTACTTAAATATAGGTTTATTTGATAAACGATTTATAAGTTCTTGTATAAGACCTCTGAGAGGTCAAATACTCCGTGTGACATTTCGAGAATACCATTTCTTCTAGGGTATACTCTCGGGTTGTTAAAAACTTGGTATCAAAGTATAAGGTTATGAAGTATTCTATAGGATTCAAAGTCTCATAAAAGCCACGTCTAGTAGAGTCTTGTACATTGGTATTAGTCGCGACACATCCATGAGCGAGAGGCTATAGGTGCATAGAGTTTTCCTTCTTTTCTACTCTTGTCTCATGCCGTAGAGAATAAAAGTTATAAGTTTCCTTTCATAATGTTTTCTCTTTGTTTATAGAAGATGAATATGAGGAGGACACCGGCTAGGAGTGTTGATGAGGAGATGGTGATTCGAGGAGTTTTTCACAAAGGTGAACAAGTTCCTTACGGTGGACAAGCTCCACAAGGTGTTCAAGTTCCTCAAGGTGAGTAAGTCCCTAATATGGATCAAAGGGATGAGGTTCCGATTGTTCCCCCGATTATGGATAATGGGGAGATTATAGAGGCTCTCCTTACCATAGCCCGATCCATGACAACTCAAGTGAATAGGGATGTTGGGCCTAGGGTGAACGCTCTTAAGAGAACCATGACCTAAAGGTTGAGAGACTTTGTGAGGATCTCATATATTCTTTGGTTCTTAGGTGGGAGAGGATCCCAAGCTCTCTTGGATGAGGTATAGAAGATAATGCATGCTATGGAAGTGAATTCTACGGAGAAAGCAGAGTTAGCTTCGTATCAATTGAAGGATGTTGCTCGAGTATGGTTTACTCATTCGAGGGATAATAAGCCGGTTGAATCGGGTCATTTAGAGTGAGAGGAGCTTAAGGAATCATTCTTAGGAAGGTAATTTCCCCGTTAGAAGAAAGAGGTTAGGATTAAGGGGTTCATAAACCTTAGTCAAGGTAACATGAGTGTTGAGGAGTATTCCTTGAAGTTTATCCTATTGTCTAAGTATTCTCCATCCTTGGTTTCTAAAATGAGGGATGAGATAAGTAGGTTCTTGACCGGAGTTTCGAATATTGTAAATGAAAAATGTCGTACAACTATGCTCCATGGTGACATGACTCTATCTAGTCTTATGGTGTATGCTCAATCCATTGAAGAGTCTAAATATGGGAGGAGGAGTAGATATAAAAAGTGGGGAAGAACCGATGAACAAGATCTACCTAAGTTTAAGAAGAAGGCTCTAATCAAAATGATTCTAGTGTTCCTAAGGCTAACTATGAGTGAGGTGGTGGTTCCGAAGTGGTTAAGCCAACTTGTGCTACTTGTGGGAAGAAGCACTTTGGGAAGTGTCTAGCCGGTACTAGTGGGTGCTTTGGTATTGGTAAGGATGATTAGAAGGTGAGAGATTGCCCTACTATTGCAGCTACAGGAAGAGAGGCCAAGCAAGTTCCTCCTAATGCTCCGGATGTTGGTGCACCAAAGAGGAATCGTTTCTATGTTCTCCAAGCTAATAAAGCTAAGTCGGGTGATGATGTCGGTAAGTTATGGTTTTCTCTCATTAGTTGTGATGGTTTCCTTCTAAGTGGGGGAGTTTGATGAGTAGTTGGGTTGTATATTGTTGTCTCTTCTCTTCTCTTCTATTCAAGATTGATAGTAGACCTTCATAGTAGCATGATGCATTTGTTTAGGAATCTTAAGTGAAATTAAATTTCATAGATCTTCTTGCATTGTGCATTTCATGAGGTTATGTTTATTTTGTGAAGTAAGTTTACTTGAGGTTATGTTTATTTGGTAAAATGAATTTCATATATCCCCTTGCATTGCTAAGGGATTATATAAGACCTCTTCGAGGTTGAGTACGCCGGTCATGACTAGAGTGTGCTCTCAGGTCGTTAGAAACTTAGTATTAGGGCATAAGGTTGATAATAATATAGGACTGATGTCACAACATACCACTTCTAGTAAGTCTTGTTCATTGGTGTGAAGTGTTCCACACTTATGAATGCGAGGTTATGAGATGCTTAGGAACTCTTACTCTTTGTTATTCCTTAGTCGTGCCTAAGAGTCTTAACTGTATCTAGTCCTCTCTTCTAATCATTTTCTTGTTCTTCTATGCAATGAATACAAGAAGGAACGATGCTTGAAGGGCCGAGGAAGAGGATGCAAATGAGGCGGTTCTCCATCAATATCCTCAAAACCCTCAAGTTCCTATTGAAGAAAGGGCAGTTTCTAATGTTGAGATAAGGGCGACCATTCATAGCTTGACTTAAGTGTTATAAACTAAAGTTGCTAGGGATACTAGGGTGGATGTGAACCCTAATGCTAGGACTACCGCTTCTGGGGATTATAGGGTGTTAGCCACTCAAGGTTCTAGATGCCATGGGGGTGTCTTCTCAAGAAAAGGTGGAAAAAGCCGCCTACCAACTTAAAGATGTGGCTCATGTTTTGTATGAACAATGGAAAGAGGAGAGACCCGTTAGAGAAATTCTAGTTACTTGGGCATATTTCAAGACGACCTTCGTTGATAGGTTCTTTCACTTAGTATCGAGGGAGAGGAAAATGCAAGAATTTATCAATCTTCATCAAAGGGGTATGAGTGTGAAGGAGTATAGCCTCAAGTTCACTAAACTATCAAAACATGCTCCTACTTAAGTGGCGAATTCTAGGGCTAAGATGAACAGTTTTTTTATGGGAATATCTGACCTTGTGGTAAATGAAGGTCGTCTATGTTTATTCCTAGCATGTACATCTCTCGTCTGATGGTTAATGCTGAGTAAATTGAGGTGCAAAAGCTTAAGCAAGTTGGTAGGGAGTTGAAGAGGACAAGGGCCAAGATGGAAATTCTACCAAAACTAGATTTGAGGTTCAAGATAAGACAAGGTTCGAGAAGATATTTTCCAACCAAGGTCCTCCTAATACTACAAAGTTCAACAAAAGTAAGGTGCCTACCCCCATGCCTAAAGATGGAAAAAGTTGTGGTTCTTATGTAAAGAAGCCTATTTTTGCAAACTGTGGTGGAAACATGAGGGTAAGTTCCTTGTTTGAACATTTAATTTTTATGGTTGTAGTAAGAATGGCCACATGAAGAGGGACTGACATATGATGAAGGCTCAAGGAAGGGAAAATTACGAAGCACTAACAGGTCCTCAAAATCTCGGTGCTCCTATGAATAATCACTTCTACGCTCTCCTATCCCGAGCTGATTAAGAGAGCTCTCTAGATGTTTTTACTGGTATGTTGCAAGTATTTACAATTAAGTATATGCATTGTTGGATCCCGGTTCCACTTTGTATTTTGTATATCCTTTAGTTGCTATGAAATTTTATATTCTTCCCGATGTCTTCGATGAACCCTTTTTGGTTTGTACCCTGGTGGGTGATTCTGTGGTTTCTAAAAGAGTCTATAGGGGTTGTCCCAGCTCTTTGCCCAATAATGATACATTTGTTTATTTGGTAAAGCTTGATATGATGGATTTTGATGTCATATTGTGGATGGATTGGGTTACATGCTTGTTTTGCTTCAATTTATTGTAGAAAAAGGGTAGTTCAATTCCAATTTCCTAATGAACCGGTTTTTAAATCGAATAGATGGAACTCAAACCCTAGGTCAGATCATTTCATGTTTCAATTCTTGTATGTTGATTGCGAAGGGTTGTCTCTATCACATAGTGAGGGTCAAGGATCTTGAATCCTAGATTTCTGCTTTAGAGTCGGTCCCCATAATAAGGAATTTTTGGAAGTATTTCTCGATGACTTTCCTGGAATTCCTCCCGAATGGGAAATAGAGTTCAAAATAGATTTGTTATTGGATACACAACCTATTTCAATCCCACTTTACCCAATGGACCAGGACGAATTTAAAGAATTAAAGGCTCAACTCAAGGATTTGTTAGATAAAGGTTTTATTCAACAAAGCATATCTCCATGGGGTGCTACTGTATTGTTTGTGAAGAAAAAAGATGGGTCTTTAACAATGTGCATTGACTACCGCTAATTGAACAAGGTCACTATAAAGAATAAGTATCCACTCCCTAGGACTGATGATTTGTTTGATCAACTACAAGGAGCAAGTTACTTTTTTGGAAATGGACTTGAGAGGGGGTTATCAGCAACTTAAAGTGAGAGATGTTGACATTCCGAAAATAACATTTCGAACAAGTTATGGTCATTTTTAATTTTTATAAACGTCCTTTGGTCTTACAAATGTACCATCGGCTTTTATGGACCTTATGAATTGGGTTTTTAGAATTAGTCTTGATTTGTTTTGTGATTGTTTTCATTGAAGACATCTTGATATACTCTAAGAGTGAGAATGATCATATGAACCATTTGAGGATATTTTTGAATGTCTTCAAGAATAACTAACTTGTTGCTAAACTTAGTAATATTAATTTTGGTTGAGATCGGTTGCTTTTGTTGGTCACATTATCTTTACTAAAGGGGTAGAGGTCGATCCAAGAAAGGTGGATGTGGTCAAAAGGTTGCCTAGACCATTGAGCCCTACAGACATCCGAATCGTTTTGGGTTTGGCCGAGTACTATAAGAGGTTTGTTGAACGATTTTCATCTATCGCATCTCCATTAACGACCTTGACCCAAAAGAAGTCCAAGTTTGAAAAGTCACAATCATGTATAAGGAGCTTCCAATTATTGAAATATAAACTCACCTCCACTCCGGTGTTAACCTTGCCGGAGTGTACCGATGGGTTTTTGGTTTATTGTGACACTTCTCGAGTAGGTTTGGATTGTTTCCTCATGCAACATGGCAATGTGATAGCATATTCCTCGAGGTAACTCAAGTTACATGAGAAGAACTACCAAACTCGTGACCTTGAACTAGCGGCCATAGTATTTTTTTTAAAATTTTGGAGACACTATCACTATGTGGTACATGTTGGTGTGTTCACCTATCACAAGAGTCTCTAATATGTGTTCACTCAAAAAGACTTGAATCTACGCCAAAAAAAGTTGTTAGAGCTTTTAAAGGATTATTATATGAGTGTCTTTTACCACCCCAGGAAAGCAAATGCGGTTGGGGATGCTGAGTCGAGTGTCTATAGCTAGTGTGACTCATGTGGTTGATGATAAGAAAGAGTTAGTAAAGAAGGTGCATAGGTTTTCCTTGTTGGGTGTTCGATTAGCAGAATCTTCAAAGGGAGGTTTCATGGAGTGGTTCAGGTGAAATCTAAGCAACATCTTCATCCTCTATTGACGGAGTTGATGGTATAGATTCTTAGTAGATCGGACTAGTCTTTCTCACAAGGGGAGTTTGGGGTACTTAGGTACAAAGATAGGTTCACGGGAGAATATCATGGAAGAGGCTCACGGTTCCCAATATTCTATTCATTGGTGTGCCACCAAAATGTATCGTGATCTATGTAAGACTAATTGGTGGAACGGAATGAAGAGGGAGATAGCAAACATTGTGTGTAGGTCCTCAAATTGCCAACAAGTCAAAGTCCGGCATCATGGACCGAGAGGTCTAACTCAAGATATTGATGTCCCCACTTGGAAGTGGAAAGATACCAACATGGACTTTGTGGTAGGTTTTTTCACGACCGAGGATCACCCCCCAATCGTAACCTGTGTCGGCGTCCTCGAAGAGGACTTTGAAAAATCGTTAGAATTCGTCATAACATATCAGTGGTTAAAAATCACGGAAAATTAAAAACTTTTACATATACTAAGTGAAGTATACTCAGACTTCTCGCTTATCATATATTGAAGCTTACTTAGGCTTCTCTTTTAGCAACATGATCAACATACATACGATAGTCTAAAAACTGTCTCACATAAAAACCATCTAAAGAGTACGAATCTTGGACTTAGCCAATACAATGTCAATATGCCATATCGACCTTACTAAAATAGAATCCAATGATAAAAAGGAATAAAAGAGTAACACTTAAACTACTATAGTCTTCATAGATAGAATAATGATAAGATAGCATCCCCCGACATGAGGACCTACCAACACTTGGAGAAAGAGTTCCAAGCTTCTTCAATCGACCTTCTTAATCTTCAATGGCCGGACCCTACATTTGTACTTATATAGAGTATAGGGTTTAGTACGCCACATGTACTAAGTATGGTCATAGGAACATAAATATTTAAGGACATGCATGAAATCAGAACATTTCTTTAGAAAGCATGCTAAGTTATTTGAAAACCTTTAATGCAGATACAATAGAGAATATAAAAGATAAGGATCACCACAACATAAATCATGATCATAACCAAAGACATATCATTATAAAGTCATATTAACATTTTAATGTTCAATAGTTCATATAAACATAACATTAAAAACACTTACCAATAATCCCATCCAAGCCTACAAGTGCAATGATCATGTGAAGCCCCGTAACACCACATAATCAAGTAAACAAGATAGGAGATGATAAGTAATGTTTTGCTTAATCTAACTTATATCATAATTAGTCATCACCACATATAGCAATATGGACCAATAACATGTTCATAAACATAACCAACATCATATAACAGTAATATCAAACATCAGGAGCATTATACATTTAATGTTATCATTTTACATAAGAACAATCTCCTAGAACTTCCCTTAGAGGGGACTTGTGCAATGTCTAGGTAGAGTACCATACGCATACCTATACTAAGTAGACTCCTCAAGTCACTGTAGTCAATGTCCATTTACTTATCTTCAATTTTACTTGAGGGAACAAGCCTCTTAACCGACATTAGACCATCTGAGCTAAACATGGAATTCGGTCTCATGAATCCCATAACAACCTAAAACGAACTAAGGCTAACTAGAGCTTCGTGATTGTTTCTCGAGTTAATTTTGTGTAAGATTTATATTGATTTACTTAGGCATTGTGTAAAGTTTGATTATGTTTGGACGTCAAACGTCCGATAACATCCATGACGTTCGCAAGGTGTGCCTTAGAAAGTGCTTGTGTGTTTTGATGTGTTTGAGTAAATTTTACACGTTCGTTTTGTTTGAAATTGGTGTGGGATGTTCCTAAGACCTAGATGAGTATATTTAAGTATTTAAATTCCGGGTATGACCCCACCTAGGGCCCACAAGGGGTACTAGATAAGGGCCCGAGACTAAGACGCAAGACTGCCTAGGCAGTATCCACAAACGAGACCAATCGACGGCCAGTGGTCCAACCAACGGCCCATCGACTTGGTCCGTTGATTGGACCTGAAGGCCTGAATGTTTGAGAATTTATGTCCCAACCAACGACCACCACCAACGGTCCATCGATGGAGAAACGGTCCGTTGGTTGGATCCGTCTATGAGACTGCCCAAAAAAGTTGTCACTTTCCTATAATGACTTGGGGTGTTTGGTAAATTCACCCCAAGTCTTTTATGAACCTAGGGTGATAGTTCTATGGTCTTTTAGGTATATTAAACTGTTACAAACCCTAAGAACTAATTTTATACTTCATTTCCTAAAACCCAAAACCCCTCTCTCTTAAAAGACTCTCTCAAACTCCATAGAAGCTAGAAGTCAAGAAAGAGCAAGGAGGGTTGTTTGTCGTCGAGTTCTTCATAAAAATCATTGTGGTTTATTCTATTTGAGGTATGGTAGCAATCCTTGAACTCTCTTCCATTCAAGGAGTCACTTCTAATGGATTTTGAAAAAAGGTTTTCAACCCTAGATTCTTCTATCTTCAACTCTAAATATGGGTCTTGCATGAAAACGTTTTAAACGATTCAAATATTACGTTTCTAATGTTAGTTGGTGATTTTAATGCTAAAACTTCAATGAAAATATGTTAAAGCTTCTTGGTGTGTTGTTTGAGTGTTCTTCTAATGTCTTGTCATTGAGTGGGGACTTGTTCTCCCGAGGCGAGTAAGCCTAGACGGGATAGTCTTGGGGATCACCTAGGTGTGTATTGAAGGAGGTGTATGGGAGTTTCCTTCATGTCTTACCTTGGTGAGTCTTAGGATAACCTTAGCTAGGGAAACTCTTACGGAAATGAGTTCGCTTCTTCTTGGCTTGACTTTAAGTGTTCACTGTTTTGGGATAAAATGAATTCACTGTAAGTTGAAAGAGTTTACTGTAACAATTTTGTAGCTTACTGTAAAATGGTAATTTTGTGTCAAATTATGGAAATCCTTCTCTATGTGTTAAATGATGATTCTTATGTTATTTTACTTCTATATTCACTAATGTTTTACTTAATTGGCATGAAAGTGTAATTTTACTACAATGTCCCTTTTTTCATGTTTTTGCATATGTCATACTTAGTACATTGTTTGTAGTAATCCCATACTTTTCTATACTCTATAAGTTTACGTTTTGGAAGCAAGGTTGAAGTCTAGAATGCAAAAATTGGGAAAGATTCTCTCAAGACAAAGTAAGTCCTCATATATCCAAGGGCATAGTTCCTATTTCATAGTTTCTTTATTTAAGAGTATTTATGTATTTCTTTCAAATGTAATGGGACGTGTCCCTAAGATATTATGTCGTGTCTTTAAGTTTTATTTGGGACGATGAAATTTACTAAGTATTTATGAAAGAATTCCTTTTTATATTAAATGTCGTGAAAAAATTTAAATTCCGCATTACTTTTCATGTCTTATGCAATAAATGATAGTTAAAGGGATTGTACAAGACCCAAAAGGTTCAAGTACGCCTTTTTCTGATCAAAGGTTCTCCCTAACTTCTAGGAGGTACTTTCGGGACATGACAGACTTGGTATCACAGCATAAGGTTTTGGGAAAATAGTTTAGGGTCTAAAGTCTCACAAGCCACGTCAAGTAGAGTCTTGTTCATCGATGTGAGTCGCGACACATGCATCAGTGAGAGGCTATAGGACGATAGAGTTTCACTTTCTTCATTACTCTTGAATTGTTCCATAGAACCTAACTCCATAAGGTCTCTCTCTTATGTTCCCTTGTCCGGTGGTCTTCTAGGTGTGATTGCTTTGAAGGGGGGATGTTTCTAAGTTTGAGGGAGATAAATGTGAGTTTTGATGCTTATGATGGTTTTGTGGCTAGAAGAGTAGATATGAATGTGAGTTTTGAGAATTGTGATGTGATGCCATTTATGGTTAGGTGTGATTTATGAGACTCGAAGTGTTGTGATGAGAAACTTTATGGGGATGTAGTTATAAGCATGGTAAGAATTATAATGATTAAATAAAGTACCATTCAGAGCAAATGAGTTATCTTGTGATTATGTTCAATGATGGTGGAAATGATTTAAGGTGTAAAATTGAGGAATGTTGAGAGGATGTGGAGATTTTGTAGGAGTAGAGGGCAACCCTCTTGTGTGGTAAAGGTTTCCTAGTTGTTCTTGTTATTTGGTTGAGATTCTTGTGTAGGTTTACTCTAAGGGGGAAGTGTGGTATGATTACCTAGTGAAGAAGTTGTGGAGTTATGCTAGCAAAATAGTGGAGCTTATATAGAATTAGGTGATGTTTAACAAAGTTTTCTAGGATTGAATCCTAAGAGGAGAGTGTTATGCTTGACAAGTATAGTTGATGTTTAGTCCTTATAATCATGAGTTAAGAGTAGTATGAGTTCGTATCTTGTGAGAAGCATAGTGGGACTTTGAAGTATGATGCCTTGAAGATTACTTTACACTAAGTGGGGGAGATGAGTTGAGTAGAAATGTAGTTTATATCCTCATCTTTCCTTTTTGTTCTTATTCAAGCTTGAGACAAAATCCTTAGTAGTTTGGTAATTATTAATAGTCTTGCATAATAGTATGAGTAGCATTTCTCCTTTTTGTTATGAGTGCCTTCATGACATAATGTTTGGGAGGCTCTTGAAGTTATCATGATGGCATGGGAAAGATTGGTAGTCAACCTATGCTCTCTTGATTTAGGTGTAGCTAATTATAAGTGTTTAAATGCTTCAAAGTTGTTTTGAATATGAAGTGTATGAATGAGTTATCTTGTGTTTTATTTGAAGTTAGATGACTTAAGTTCTAATGTTCAATAATCAAGTTAAAGCTATGTTTTTTATAATGAATGTTATGTAGAATTGCATGTAGTGTACTCAGTCCAAGAGAATCCTCAAGGATCACTAAGTGGTAGTGGTAGTATGGGATGCTACTCTCACATTGCACTTATTGTAACTTACCAAGTCTCTTTGGAGTGAGTTAATATGTCCTCTTATCTCATATTGTCATGCCTTCTCGTTAAAGTTGCTCGGAAGGTGCATCATTGAAATTTTAAGCATGTGACACAGTGAAGTTTTGAGTTCACTGTAAAGAAGTTAAAATTTTGACAAAATTCCATTTTTCATGGATGAAGGTTTCAATGAGTATGAGAATGATGTGTATAGGCATGTTTAATGTTGGAGAAGGTAGTTCCTCCATAAAATGAAGAAATGAAAGTGAGTTTTGAATTTGTGAAGTTTTGCAAAGTTTCTTATGTTACATTGATGCTCGCTTAAAAAATGTCTATTTTGAAAGAAATTTCTTTGTCATGAATTGTGGATTCAATGGGTGTAATAGTGTTGTATATGAGCATGTTTAATGTTGGAGAAGGTAGTTCCTCCATAAGTGAAGAATAGGAGTTGATTTGAAATGTGAAAGTTGTTACAAAGTACTTGTGTTGCAAAGTGTTTGAAAGTGTAAAATTGTGCTCCTTGTTAGTTTGTGCCTTGAATATGATGTTTTGATCATTATTGTAATGTTTTGTATTTTTCTAAGTGATTCCTTTATTTTCTTAATGTTTTTAGTGTCATTCGAGGACGAATGTTATTCCAAGTGGGGGATAATGTAACGCCCTTAAACGAACTAAGGCGAACTAGAGCTTCGTGATTGTTTCTCGAGTTAATTTTGTGTTAAAAGTAGTTATATTGATGTCCTTAGTCAGTGTGTAAGGTTTGGTTAAGTTTGGAGGTGAAACGTCTGAGAACGTCCATGACGTTCGCAAGGTGTGCCTTAGAAAGTCCTTGTGTGTCTTGATGTGTTTGAGTGAGTCTTACGCGTTCATTTTGTTTTAAATTGGTGTGAAATGTTTCTAAGACCTATATGAATATTTTTAGGGGTTTAAATTTTGGGTAAGACCCCACCTAGATCCCACAAGGGGCCCTAGAGAAAGGCCCAAGACTAGGACCCAAGACTGCCTAGGCAGTGTCCACCAACGAGACCAATCGATGGCAAGTGGTCCAACCAATGGAAAGTCGACTTGGTCCGTTGATTGTACATGCATGCCTACATGTTTGGAGAGTTTAAGTCCCAACCGAAGACCACCACCAACGGGCCATTGATGGACAAACGGTTCGTTGGTTGGATCCCTCTATGAGACTGCCCAAAAAGCTGTCTTTTTCCTGTAATGACATGGGGTGTTCGGTAAATTCACCCCAAGTCTTTTATGAACCTTGGGTGATAGTTTTAGGGTCTTTTAGGTATATTAAAGTGTTTCAAACCCTAAGACATAATTTTATACTATATTTCTTAAAACCCAAAACCCCTCTCTCTTAAAAGATTCTCTCAAACTTCAGAGAACCTAGAAGTCAAGAAGGAGCTAGGAGGGCTGTTGGTGGTCGATTTCTTCATCAAAATCATTGGGGTTTCTTCTATTCGAGGTATGGTAGCCATCCTTGAACTCTATTCCATTAAAGGAGTCACTTCTAATAGATTTTCAAAAAAGATTTTCAACCCTAGTTTCTTCTATCTTCAAATCTAAATTTGGGTCTTGCATGAAAAATTTTAAATGATTTAAATATGATGTTTATAATTTTAGTTAATGATTTTAATGCTAAAACTTCAATCGAAACATGTTAACTCTTTTTATCAAATTTTGGCTTAAGGAATGGGTTAAATGAGCATGACTTTGTAGTCTTTGAACTTTGGTTTCCTTGTGTTGATATTGTTGTTTACCTACTTCCCTAAGGGATATTTTATGATGAATTTTGAGTAAATTTGTAAATATTTGTGAAGGCTTTGGAACAATGGTAAGTTGGACTCATTGTTAACTCTCTTTATGAATTTCTCCTGAGTGGTATGGTCAACCTTCTTGGTGGCGGTATTTAGTTGATGAATTTGGTTATACTTAGTATGTATTGTGAGTTTGTCTTTGAAGGCCTAATGTGTGAAATTAAGTGATGATGAAGGTGGTTCTTGTTATTGGTATTATGAAGCTTGAATTGAATGTTTTGCTTAGATTATGCCTAAATGAAGTAAATGTATATGTTGAGCATGCTAGTGTGTAAGACATTATGAATGAAGGTCAAAGCATGTATAGGATTGAATGTAAATAAAATGATGCTTATGTGCAAGGTGTGTTCACATGTACACACACACTGTCACTTGAATGAATGAATGAAGCTAAGTTAAGTCAAAAAGGGGAGTTTTTGGGTGAACACTTTTCGTGTGTTTAGATGAAGTGTTTAGTAGCAACCTCACTACATCCTAAGAGCTTTCTAAGATAGATCGGAGGATGAATGCCCTTCGTGAGTTGAGATGTGGTTTTCATTGGTTATCCTTAACCTATAGTATATAATGTTGAGAATCTGTGAGGAATTATGCTTAGCACCGACAGGATATGAATCATGGTAAAGACTCTGTGGGGGAGTTATGCTTAGCACCTAGAGGATTTGAAAAGGGGAGGGGGGTACACTTCGTGAGTTGAGATGTTTTATTCAAATGTACCCTTGAGATGAGAACTCCTCATTATTAGAGAATGAGTTACTTAGTAGCAATTTCCTTATCCCTTAACTATGCGCCTGCATAGGTGTAGCTATTGGGAAAACCATGTAAAAGCTAAGAGAATGACCTTACTCTAAGAAAGTGAGGATCCCTCATCCGATATGGGTTAATATAGGGATTCCATGTCTATCTCTCATGGTATATGTCGGTTAACCTAACCCCCACAAAATAAATGATAGTACCAAGTCTTCTAAAGAGTGTACTACTTACGGTAGGTGGTGGAATGGGACGCCATCTATTCATTTATCTAGGTAGGCATTCCGAAAGGAGAGTCTTGGTGAGTCTTATATGAATTTAATTAGCTAAGTCTTCTAAAATAGTGTACTACTTAGGGTAGGTGGTGGAATGGGACGCCATATACTCATTGCACTAAGTAGGCATTCCGAAAGGGAAGTCTTGATGTGTTGTTTGAGTGTTCTTTTAATGTCTTGTCATTGAGTGGGGACTTGTTCTCCCGAGGCGAGTAAGCCTAGGCAGGGTAGTGTTGGGGATCACCTAGGTGTGTATTGAAGGAGGTGTATGGGTGTTTCCTTCATGTCTTACATTAGTGAATCTTAGGATAACCTTAGATAGGGAAACTCCTACGGAAATGAATTCACTTCTTCTTGTCTTCACTTTGGGAGTTCACTGTTTTGGGATAAAATGAATTCACTGTAAGTTGAAAGAGTTTACTGTAACAATTTTGTAGCTTACTGTAAAATGGTAATTTTGTGTAAAATTATGGAAATCCTTCTCTATGTGTTAAGTGATGATTCTTATGTTATTTTACTTCTATATTCAATAATGTTTTACTTAATTGGCATGGAAGTGTAATTTTACTACAATGTCCCTTTTTCATGTTTTTGCATATGTCATACTTAGTACATTGTTTGTAGTAATCCCATACTTTTCTATACTCTATAAGTTTACGTTTTGGAAGCAAGGTTGAAGTCTAGAATGCAAAAATTGGGAAAGATTCTCTCAAGACAAAGTATGTCCTCATATATCCAAAGGCATAGTTCCTATTTCATAGTTTATTTATTTAAAAGTATTTATGTATTTCTTTGAAATGTAATGGGCCGTGTCCCTAAGATATTATGTCGTGTCTTTAAGTTTTTGGGACGATGAAATTTTCTTAGTATTTATGAAAGAATTCCTTTTATATTAAACGACGTGAAATGTTTTAAATTTCGCACTACTTTTAATGTCTTATGCAATGAATGATAGTTAAACGGCTTGTACAAGACCCAAAACGGTCAAGTACGCCTAGTTCCGATCCAAGGGTTCCCTAACATCTAGGGGGTACTTTTGGATCGTGACAAAATCCCACACCGAAAGAAGGTGGTCTACTTGCCAAGTTAGATACAAAACATGAACATAACATTATCGGTGGATCAACAAGCTAGTATTCCTATGGAGTCAACTTAGTTAAGGAACTAGGAGATATGTCTTGAACCCTCTACATGTTCATTAGCATTGGAGTCCTCATCTCATGAGAAACCATAGGGTGAATCTCCCTCCAAGGGAAGTCAACACCTTAGGATGTACCGTAGAGTGAATCTCCCTCCAAGGGGGGTCAACACCTCATGCCGAACCATTGGGTGAATCTCCCTCCAAGGGAAGTCAAGACCTCTCATTGTAAAGTTCACTTGGTGCTGAGCTAAAGTCACTTTTTGAATTGTGTTTAAGTAATTATAATCAACAGTCTTATCATATGCCATAGTCGATTAACTCCTTGTATAAACATGATTATTAGCTCATTAGGTTTAGAATGAGAACTTCCTTTCATGACAACCCTTCATTAGTGAGATTAACCTATCATAGTCATATTGTGTACGACAAACAAGAGAAACATCATCAACCTTAAATCATCATATCCCTACCATGATCTCACATTCAACATATTCATAGCCCATCATATATGCATAGCAACATCACACATACTTTAATTGTATAACAACATGAATTGTATGACAACATTAATATAATAGAGTAATAATGACTTTAGAAGACTTACCTATTGCTTCCAAGAATTCGTCATCAAAAACATACACTTAATTCACAAAAATCATCCAATAATATAGTGAAATACTGAATAACATGACCAATCCCAACCACTCTAGTCATACACAGGACCAATTCATTGTTAGGGTTAAGGGAAAGGGTTCATTTATGAGTTCGTTCAAGCAATAGTTCCAATTCCAATAGTGCATGACATTAAGTGAATGATATAACATAATCGAATTCCATTATTTAGGGAGAGGACATGCTTCACACGAAAACCAACAATACCATATCAATTATTCGATAATACATACTTAATTAGCCATAAAAAATCATTTTTTTTCATCATTAGTCATAAATCTCGAGTTTGGAAGAAAACCCATTGGTAGAGTAAAAACCGTAGTAATTTGAATTGTTAGAAATCGTCTTTGAGAGGACCTCTTTAGGAAATGAATACCAAGAGTTGAGAACCCATACATTATTTACGACTCAATCCACGAATCTTGAGATGAAAAGTTGAGAACTTGACCTTCTTCTCCAAGCTTCCAATGCTCTTCAATGGTAGTTGAGTAGAAAGAGAGTTTTGAGAGAGATGAGAGTGATTTGGTAAATCAGATTTGAAGTGAGTGATAGTGGCTTAAAACTTACCTAAAACCACTATATACTCGTCCCCTTAATTACCCAAAAGACCCTCACTTAATTTGGTCTTTTTGTGAAGTTAAATTAACTTACAAACGATACGGACAAATCTAGGAAATGGCTGCGCGTCGCTGGGCCAGTTTCAATTCTTTTTTGAAAATTTGGGTTGAGGCAGTTATCCTCGTGGTGGCCCCGCATCGCGGGGATTCACATCTTGGCTATCGCAAGCTACTTTGGCAGCTTGCTCACCAAGGTATGGGTCCTCCTCAAGGACCCTTCTGGCTGTCCTTGGAGAGTCGTTACCGGACGTTTGGACCCTTTATACTATATTTTACCTACTTAAAGTCTTTTTAAAAGTTTTGGACTTCATTTAACACTCCCAAACCTTCACCAAACATTGGGACGTCTACAAGTTCAATTTAGCTAGTTTTCGGACGTCATGGTCTTTCTTTGTCGTTTTGGCTATAATCTTTACTAATTGAGTTTAATACATTAATATAGGTCTGGAAACATAATTTTAAACATTATTTAATAAGCGTAGCTCTAGTCTAATTCATGGAACTTCCGGAGTGTTACATTATCCCCCCCTTAGGAACATTCTTCCCCGAATGACACTAAAAAACATGCATATATAAATGTGTCACAGCTAATAGGAGTACTCACAACTACATTCAACACATAACATGTCATTACACATAGCAACTCAAATCACAACACATAAGAGCTCAACATTTCATAACACATTATGAGGAACTACCTTCTTAACATCACCATGAGCTCAAAACTAAATTAAAGTGTTAACATTCTATTCTTCTAGAGACAACATCAAAAGACCAAAAATATCAAGAAGACAAAACATATATTTCACATAGGTGTAAGTTAACACAAAAAAGCCTTTTTCATGAAAACTCATTTTGACACTAGCTTTACCAAAAGATGCACATACTTGAAATAAGCCAAATTCATGTTGTTAATTAATGCATATTCTAGCATAATCTTCCGCCGATTAATTGGACTTTACAGGGATAAAATGAGCGGATATTGTCAATCACCCAAATTGAGTCAACCTATGAACATCTTTCGCTGGATCATTCTTGCCTTCTTCCAAATGAGACGCACTACCCATCGTCACATGACTTAAAGCATCCGCTATCACATTAGCTTTGACTAGGTGGTAAAGAACACTCATGTCATAATCTTCCGACAATTTCCACTATCTTCTTTGTCGAGATTCAACTCCTTTAAAGATCATCTTACAAGTCTTTAGGCAAGAAATAATACGACCTCTAGGAATTGAATTTCCTCCCTTCCACCGTAAGACGGGTTCATTAGGAAAATTGAACTTAACTACCCTTCTTCTACAATCTATGGATGCAAAGCAAGTGTGCAACCAATCCATTCCCAAAATGACATCAAACTCAAACATATCAAGTTCTACCAAATCTACCCATGTAACTATAGTGTGAAATGATATAGGACACTCCTAAAGGCTCTTCTAGTCACAAAGGAGTCACCCACCTGGGTAGTAACTGAAAAAAAGTTTAGTCAACACATCGGGTAGAACATCAAGCCTTTTAGCTACTAGAGGAGTTACTAATGACAAAGTAGCACCGTGATCCAATAAAGCATAAACATTTATAGAGAAGACATAACATACTGGTGACCACATCGGGAGACTCTTGTTGCTCACCCTTAGAGGGGAGAGCATAAAAGCGGTTCCTCTTTGGAGCTTCGGAACTAGTACCGCTTGCTTGAGCTTGACCACTACTATTCTCTTGACTCCTCACATTGGGGAAATCCCTCAACTTGTGGCCATTCTTCCCACAACCAAAGCAATTTACCATTCCCGCCAAGCATTCACCCAGATGCTTCTTACCACACTTGGTACATTAGGTCTTTCACTTGGTGAGTTTCATCTTTTTCCCTTTTGGGACTCATGATTAGGCACCCTATCATCACTAGCCTTGGGAAACTTAGAAGGAAATTGATTTGTGTCACATCCTGAGAGCATAACCTAGAAGATATGGCACTCTCGTAGTGCAACCGGAGTACTCGACCTATCAAAGGTCTTATACAAGCCCTTTCGTATTGTTCATCGCATATACATAGTGAAAAGTAGTGGGAATTAAAACTTTTCACAAACATTTTCATAGTTTTTAAAAATCTCTTTCATATACAACTCATAGGAAATACTAAGTCTCATTTCATCAAATCTTAGACACTAGAGTACTTATGACACGGTCATACACAATAAAAATATAGTACTACTAATTCTATAACAATACTTCAATAAGAGAAATAAAAGACATATATGCCCTCGAGTCAAATGAGGACATACTTCAACTTCACTTGAACGATGCTACGATCCAAGTCTTGCTTCCAAATGATCCTCACCTACCAACCACTATAGAGATAGATAAAAGCGTGGAATTAGTACAACAACATGTACTAAGTATGACATAATGTATAAAAATTATGAAAACGGACATTTATTGGAAATATGCATGTTCTCATTTAAATATCATAATATAATCATAAGAACAACATTTAACACCTTAGAAATACATTAGAAATCACTTAATCAATTTATCACATTTTTAGGATCAACATTACAGTGAACTACTTCACTGTACAGTGAACTCCTTTAACTTCGTATAGGATAATTCCTAGAATGTAATCATCTCACAAAAATATATCCTAAGACTCACTTAAGCATCACAAACCGATACAACCCATACAACCTCTTTAAGCATGCCTAAATGATCCTCAAGACTACTTATAATGAGCCACACACACTCACAAGACACCAAAACACATAACATGTATAATGTGACATTCTCCTTTCCAAGGGTATCAAAATACTTACTTAAGTACTCCTAGAAGAGAACACCCATACACTCTTTTCAAGGTTACCTAAAAAATCCTTAAGACTTCCTATGTTTAGATCATGCCTAAAGTATCAACCAACTTCCCTAACTAGAGTGATTCTCAAGACTTCCCTAGATAAGACATGAAAAGATCATCCCTTATGCCCTCTTCACACTTTAACTAAGGAATCCGTACGTCACTCTATATTAGGTACTCATTCATTTACATGCATTCTAGCATAATCCATTATTTTATTAGTTAATTAAGAAACATTAATTACATAGAGGACATTCAAGTAATGGTCTTGGAGAAGATCTAGGGACTCTCACTAACATCTTCAAAGCCTATTGTGCAATGTCTAGATAGCATCCCATATAACCACCTAAACTTTATAGAACTTCTGTAATGCTAATAGGTAACCCACATGATGAGAATAGGCAATAACCGACATAGTCCATGGTAGCAAAAGATGAAATTTGTAGTTGTAACCTACTCCGATGGAGGGTATTCTACTTGCCACTGGTAGAACTTGGACACATCCCATGTTGGCACATGGTTAAGGAATATGACGGGATTACTTTGTATTCTACCCTCATACTTTAACTATTACTACTTCCCTTACCATACTCACTTGGTGCTAGCCTTTGTTCTCATAGAGTAACTCACATTAAAGGTTCATACAAAGGGGTTCCATATCAAGTTTATAACCAAATCACATTTACCCTACCAAAGAGGTCCCCTAGGTCTGCCTTACAATGGCGACATGAAACTCATAATGACTTTACTAAGGATTGATATGATGTCGTTCAATCCAACCAACATTAAGTGCATCATTCATTACAAGAAGGATACCATTACGACATTCGACTTCAAAGTTCATAACCTTACCACTAGGTTCAAGGTTTTACATAAAGGATATTCTTAAAATCATTCAAGGTCTCATATCATTCATACATTCAATACTAAGAAGCTTTAGCATCCTAAGTCAAGACATCTCGTATTCACATTCATATATGCATCAAGTAAGGGACACAAGTCTACCAAAATAAGACATAATATACTTCGCTTTAACACATATTACATGCCATTTTAGAAGCACACATGAATAACCATTATCATCTTTAAGTAATCCTACACACTACTATATCATCATCAATATAACTATCATAGATTCATATAGTCAATTAGGAAAAACCATGCATCAACTCTAAGACTACACACATAAAGACATAGTCATTGTCCAACATGATCACTTAAATAGCATCAATAGAAGAACACATACTTTGATATTACTTAAAACATAGGTAGATATGATCATACTTTGCATATCAAAGTACACCAATCATCATATTACTTCAAGTAGTTGCCGACAAGATCATGATCATCATAATACATAAAGTAACGCCTACAAGGCCACATCATTCATATAACACCCCCACTATAACTGGGACATACCAATCACAACATAATTCAAGAGCTATAATTACATTAAATAAATTGAATTAGGGCAGCATACGACCAATCCATTCTCTCCCCTTCAATCCATGTCAAAATCATCCAATTCAATACCATAAGGCCCTTACCCATGGCCATGAACATCAATTCAATACATAAATCATAATACTCAATGAATACTGGTTAATTCAATATAGATTTATCAATATAATACAACCATATATGAATTGAATACAATTCTTACATCATTCAATATCCCATAGAAAGCTACACAAGAATTCATAAGCATTAAGTCAATATCAAGTAACCCATAAAGTAGTCAAAAACTAGGGTTCATCAATTACATGTGTTCATAGGTTAATTGAGTTAAAATCATTTATTAACAACAATATAATCAATACATAATGATTCAAAACCTTTAATACAAGAACCCATGGATATATCATGAAATTGGACAAGTTCATCTTTCAAAAACATTAGAAAACTTCTTTGAATTTGGGCTCCTTGATGAATAGAGTTTAAAGGATAAAAAACCATACCTCAATGAGTTTAATCCTTCAAATTGATGAAGAATCACCACTCAAATGTCCAATCCAAGTTATTCCTTGATCTTTGGATTCAATGGAGTTTTAGACAATTTCTAGGATATTTTGGGTTTTGATTTTGAAGAATGAATTTTTCTAAGTGTTAAAGACTTATAAACATGTTTAAAATATTCAAAATACCCTTGATTAACCTCCCTTTCACTTATTTGTACGTGGGGTGAATTTACAACTTCACCCCTAACATTATAGTGAAGCTGCGCACATGAGACAGACCATCGATGGATGGCCGCCAACGGACCGTTCTGTTTGTCCGTGGTTTGGAACTAAGTCTGGTATTTGGCATGGCCATCTCCCACGCCTAATTAATGACCCACGACATACATCGATGGGGCGTCGACTGGCCCACGAGCCGTCTACTGCCTCCGTCATTTGGGGTTGTCTAGGCAATCTTGGCTTCAAGGAAAGGGTCCTTCCTGAAGGAACCTTGGTTGGTACTTGGGGACATTCACGCAGACGTTTCCAAAAAGAATAGGTTCATATTTAGGACCTCTCATATGAATTTCACCAAAAAAAAAAACGTAAAACTCGACGAAACATGCTTAGACAGACAAGGTCATTTCACGGCAAACCTTTCGAACGACATGGACGTTCTTGGGCGTTTGACCTCCAAAATTCAAACTTGACACACTGCCTATATACACCATAATAACTCATTTAAGGACCTCATAACCTCATAAATCACACATAAACACATAAAACACATATGAGGCACATAGGTGACTTAGTTGTCGAACGTCTTAGACGTCCCTTGACGTTTGACTTTCAATGCACCTAAACTCATAGACACTGCCTCAATATCACATTACAGATAATTTTAGGACCTAAGACGATCATGAAAACCATGTTAGGCTCTAGATTCACCTAAGTCATTTTTCGGATCTTAAAATTGGAGAACCTCTTTTTGAACCTAGCCTTGTGTTGAATTTCAAACTCTCTTTTAGAAAACCATTTTCATAAGACTTTGCCCTCTTATCCTCTCTATTCTTCTTCAATAGCCGACTCTCCTCTACTTGTTGTTCCTGAACCATCAACCTAGAAAGATCAATGTTGTCATGAAGTATAGCCGCACAACATTCCTCTACAAGCTCTTCACACACGCCCGTTATATAACTTCTCATTTCATCCCTATCATTTAAAACCAAAGAGGATGCATATTTGGACAACTTACTGAACTTTAAGGAGTATTACTTAACACTCATACCTCCTTGATGAAGGTTTATGAACTCCTCTACCTTAGCTTCCCTTAGCTCCCTTGGGATGAACCTGTCAAGAAAGTCCTTCCTGAATATCTCCCAAATTACAGGACCACCTCTTAATGCCCGACTATCCTTACATTGATTGTACCATGTCTGAGCCATGTCCTTGAGTTTATAGGCAACAAGGTCGTCCTTTTCAGTAGTACTCACCCACATAGCAAACAAAATTGTATAGACATCATCAAAGAAATTTTGGGAGTCCTTGAGTTGACAAGCAGCAAGCTCGACCTTTTCAGTAGTACTCACCCCCATAGCTAACATACTCTTATAGACCTCATCAACGAAGTCACGGTGGTACACCTTGGATCCAAAGAACATCGTAGGAGTCATCCTCGTAAAATCTCTCAAATGGGTGGCCATAGTACTAACATGTTGGACCTCTCGAGCTACAACCTCCCGGATAGCTTGTTCCTTCATGGCTTGAGCTTGAGTATCCATCATGGCCATAGAATTTATCGGAACTTGATTTCATGGCTACTTGCTCTTGAGGAGGAACTCGATTTCCTTGGGGAGTATCTCCCGCATTAGCAACCTCCTCTTCACTCTTCTAGCGGCTATCGCTCTTTTGTTCATCACCTATAACCACAATAAAGGGATTAAGTGCTAATAGACACATAATGTCAAATCTCGTGAGACACGACATAGGATTACCAAGAAAAGAGAATTTTCCTAATCATCACATAGACTCTCATTCATATTTGTGGCGCACTTCACAACCATGAATAAAACACTATATAAATGTGGTTTTAGTGAGACATTGACCCTAGGTTATTTAACCTCATGCTCTGATACCATGTTTGTTACAACTGGGGAGCACCCCCATATCGTAACCGGCTTTGGCATCCTCGAAGAGCACTCAGATAAGACCTTAGCATTAGTCATAACATATAATTTGTTAAAAATTACAGAAAATTAAAAACTTTAATGTATACTAAGTGAAGTATACTTAGACTTATCATATATTGATGCTTAATTAGGCTTCTCTTTTAGCAACATGATCAACATACATACGATAGTCAAAAACTGTATCACATTAAAACCATCTAAAGAGTACGAATCTTTGACAAAGCCAATACAATGTCAATATGCCATATAGGACTTACTAAAATAGAATCCATGATAAAAAGGAATAAAAGAGTATCTCTTAAACTACTATGGTCTTCATAGCTAGAATAATGAAAAGGTAGCATCCCTGAACATGAGGACCTACCAACACTTGGAGAAAGAGTTTCAAGCTTCTTCAATCGACCTTATAAATCTTCAATGGACGGACCCTACATTTGTAGCTATATAATTTATAGGGGTTAGTACGCCACATGTACTAAGTATGGGTATATGCACATTAACATTTAAGGACATGCATGTAAAAGGACCATTTCTTTAAAAAGCATGTTAAGTCATTTAAACGCCTTTAATGCACATACAAGATAAGGATCACCACAACATAAAGCATGATCATAACCAAAGACATATAATCATAAAGACATATTAACATTTTCATGTGCAATAGTTCATATCAACATAACATACAAAACACTTACCAATAATCCCATCACAAGACTACAAGTGCAATGATCATGTGAAGCCCCATAACACCACATAATCAAGTAAACAAGATTGGAGATCACAACTAATGTTTTTCTTCATATAACTTATATCATAAGTAGTCATCACCACATAGAGCAATATCGACCAATAACATGTTCATCAACATAAACAACATCGTACATCATGAGCATCATACATTTCATGTTATCATATTACATAAGAACAATCTCCTAGGATTTCCTTTAAAGTCAACTTGTGCAATGTCTAGGTAGAGTCACACCCATACCTATACTAAGTAGACTCTTAAAGTCACCCTAGTCAATGTCCATTAACTTGTCTTTAATTTAATTGAGGGAACAAACCTCTTAACCTACATTAGACCATGTGAGATAAACATGGAATCCTATGTTATGAAACCCCACACCGAAATATGGTGGTCTACTTGCCAAGTTAGAACCAAAACATCAACATAGCATTATAGGTGGATCCACTAGCTAGTATTCCTATGGAGGAAACATAGTTAAGGAACTAGGAGATATGTCTTGAACCCTCTACATGCTCATTAGCATTGGAGTCCTCATCTCATGAGAAACAATAGGGTGAATCTCCCTCCAAGGGAAGTCAACACCATAGCATGTACCATAGAGTTGAATCTCCCTCCAAGGGTAGTCAACACATCATGTGGAACCATTGGGTGAATCTCCCTCCAAGGGAAGTCAACACCTCTAATTGTCAAGTTCATTCAGTGCTAAGCTAAAGTCCCTTTTTGAATTTTCTTTAAGTCATTATTAATCAACAATCTTATCATAGGCCATAGGAAATTAACTTCTTTTATGAACATGATCATTAGCTCATTAGGTTTAGAATGAGGACTTCCTTTCATCACAACCTTTCATTAGTGATATTAACATATAATAGTCATATTGTGTAAGGCGTACAAGAGAAACATCATAAACTTAGAATCAACATATCCTATAACAACATCAATTATAGACCATCATATATGCATACCATAATATATGCATAGCAACATCAAACATACATCAATTGTATAACAACATAAACTTCAGGCCAACATCAATATAATAGAGTATTCATGACTTTAGAAGACTTACCTAATGCTTTCAAGAATTCTACACCAAGAACTTATACTTAATTTATAAAAATCATCAAATAATATAGTGAAATACTTAATAACATGACCAATACCAACAACTCTAGTCATACACAAGACAAATTCATAGTTAGGGTTAAGGGAAAGGGTTCATTTATGAGTTCGTTCAAGCAATAGTTCCAATCAAAACATTGCATGACATTAAGTGAATGATATAACATAATCAATGTAACACCCCGTAATTTGCATGACCTATACTAGAGACTCATATGTATTATGATGATGATTTTAGACCTAGAATAGTGTAAATAATTTTTTTGAGAAATATTGGAGCCATAGCATTAAAGATAAGCCTTAACATCTTGAAACTAGCGAAATTTAACTAGTTGAGGTCCCTTTGTTTGGTGAAGGTTTCGGAGGGTCATATGAAGTCCAAAACTGGTAAAAAGACTTCGAATAGTCAGAATGTAGTATAGAGGATCAAAAAGTACAGTAACGACAGCCCAAGAACTATCGGAAGGGTCCTTGGAGACGATACGAACATGCGCGATCAGGCGGAAAAAGCAGCACGCGTGCATCAGGATTTGGTGGCTATTGCATGACCCGCAACCATCACGGGGAGATTTCAACTTTTGCTCGTGACGCGGGGACTACGCGAGGTCCAATATATCAATTTGTATTTTCAAAAATAAATCTTTAATTTACCCCGCCACTTCCCAGATTCATAAAAGTCGTATTTTTAGTGTTTTGACTTCACAAAAAGACCCATTTATGTGAGGGGTATTTTGGGTAATTTAGTGGGTGACTATATAAGGTCATAGGGTCAGTTTTAGGTCAATTTTAACACTCAAAACAAGTCCCAAAAGTTTAAATCAAAAATCACTCTCATCTCTCCCAAATTCTCTCTTCCTCCAAACCTCCATTGAAGACAATTAGAGCTCCAAGAAGAAGTTCAAGCCTTCAAGTTTCCAACCCAATTTCTTGTATTTATAATCCATAAGGTATGGTTTCTTTCACTTTTGGAATCCTATTCCCAAGAGGTCCCTCCAAAAGATGATTTCTAAATCCCCCAAAATCTAGGTTTTCTTCTAAACATGGGTCTTCTTTGAAAAAATGAAATTATGAATCAATTGTGGTTAATTATGATGAATTACTATTTTTTAAGTATATATTAATGATTAATTGCTGATTTCCTATGATATTTCCCTAGACCCGTGTCCCTCCTCCAATTTCATGAAAACCTTAAATTGATATGGTGTATTGTGAAGATTATGAATATGTAGATTGACTATATTGTTGTTAATTATGTAATTGCTTCTTCAATTTACCTTGTCTAAATAATTGGATATGTATTCTTGGTAATGGAAGTATGAAGTTTCTCAGAAGGGCAATGAGGTATGTTGATTGGTTCTTATTGGAATTAATTATGAATTATGAGTTACTTAGATAGTAATGCTTCTAAGTCTAATGTGTTGTTGTGATGTTGATGCTAAGTATTCTTCATCCTTAACCCTAGACTATTGAATTGGTTATGAATTATGGAAGTATGTTATGGTATGATTATTATATTATAAAGTTTTAAGTTAAAGGTTTACACACTTATGAATTGGTGTATAAAGTTAAAGGATTGTTCTCACTTGTGATGACCTATGAGCTAGATATGATAAGATGGTTACATAGGGGACAAGAAGAGACTAATTTGAGCTTTTATGATGAACTAATATGATTACTAAAGGTAATAATTGCTTAGCACCGAAAGGGCATGTAAATGAGATGGAGGTCTCACGTTAGTAAGTCCGACCTCCTACATGAGTTTCCTCACGTTAGTAAGTCTGGATTACTTAATTATGTGTTGTCTCATGAGATGGAAACCTCCACGTTAGTATGTCAAGGTTTCTAGAAGCAATCTGCATGACCCTTAACTATGTGACCATATAGGACTCTATCTTAGTTGATCCACCTATATAGCTACGTATGAATGGTTACTCCTTAGGTAAATGTTAACCCTCTCTTTTCGGTGTGGTAGTAGAACACCGAATTCGATGTAGCTCACATGGTCTCATGTTCGTTATTGCACCCCTTTCCCTAATGTATAAATTAAATGAACAAGTTAAGCATGTTGAACTCTTATTTGGGTTGTCTTGAAGGCTATTACATAGGGTGAGGGAAGGTATGTGACTTCTCTTACTCATTGCACATGTGGGATCCTAAGGGATGGTTCTAGTAGTGTTCTTTTATGATTATAATTACTATTATGATTATGTTGATATGCTATGAGTAGTATTGATGTATGAAGCTTGTTATATATTAGAATATGTTGTAAGTATGAAGTGGGTTGGTTAATGTGATACTTAGTATTCGATAGGGTTACGGGGCTTTATTCTTGGCATTGCAGAAGAGTTGATTGAGTTACTTACATGTTGGTATGATTATGGTGTTCCTTATATGTGTATATTGAATTATTGGACGTTATGCATGGTTTTGACTAAATTGTGCCTCTTCTCATGCATAGATAATTTTTGTGCAAAAGAGCCATACTTAGTACTTTTGGTTTGTACTAATTCATATTTCTCCCTTTTCCCCCAAACATTTTAGGTTCGGACCATTGAAGGATTCATGTTCATTGAAGAAGAAAACTTGGACTTTTCCTAAGTCAATTGGTGAGTCATCATGAGTTCCGAGGATAGAGCCACTCATCAAGCTTTATTAGTTATGTCTATGTTTTGAGACAATTATTCCATTCTCATGTTGAAACTTCATTATAGCCTATATGGCATATTGTAATACACTAAGGGCTATGCCCATACTATTGGGATTCACTTTTAGATGGTTGAATGTGAGAAAAAACTATTAGACTATGTTGTTGTTAAATGTTAAGTTAGAATACTAAGTAAGCTTCATAAGAGAGGGGTCTATGTAAAACCCATATACGATATGTGAGAAGTCTAAATATACCTCAATACATAAAGCTTTTAATTTTTCAGCTTTTTTGACCTATGATGGGCTATGATGTATGATAAGGGATTGTCTTAGTCCTCTTAGATGACGACGACCCCGGTAATGACTAGGGTGTACTTTGGGTTGTTATAATCGAATTCCATTATTTAGGGAGAGAATATGTTTCACACGGAAGCCAACAATACCATATCAATTATTCAACAATTCATACTTAATTAGCCATAGAATATCATAATTTTTCATCATTAGTCATAAATCTCGAGTTTGGAAGAAAATCCATTGGTAGAGTAAAAACCCAAGTAATTTGAATTGTTAGAAACCGTTTTTGAATGCACCTCTTGGGGAAAGGAATACCAAATGTGAAAAACCCATACCTGAATGACGATTCAATCTACGAATCTTGATAAGAAAAGTTTAGAACTTGACCTTCTTCTCCTAGCTTCCAATGTTTTTTAATGGTGGTCGAGTAGAGAGAGTTTTGAAAGAGATGAGAGTGATTTGGTAAATCTTATTTAGAGTGCGTGAAAGTGGCTTAAAACTTACCTTAAACAAGTATATACTTGTCCCATAAATTACCCAAAAGACCCCTCATCTAACTGGGTCTTTTTTTGAAGTTTATTTGACTTAAAAACAACGTAGACAAATCTGGGAAGTGGCTGCGCGTCGTAGGGCCAATTGCAATTGTTTTTCTGAAATTTTGGGTTGATGTAGTGAGCCTCGCGGAGACCCCGCGTCGCGAGGCAAAATCTACCTAGCCAGTGTTGGATGCGTGACGCGCAAGGGGCTTCACATCTTGGCTTGCTCACCAAGGTTTGGGTCCTCCTTAAGGATCCCTCGGGCAGTCCTTGGGGAGTCGTTACTGGACGTTTGGACCCTTTATACTATATTTTACCTATTTAAAGTCTTTTTACAAGTTTTGGACTTCATTTGACACTCCCAAACCTTCACCAAACATAGGGACGTGTACTAGTTTAATTTAGCTAGTTTCCAGATGTCAAGGTCTTTCTTTGTCATTTTGTCTCTAACCTTTTCTAATTGAGTTTAATACAATAATACAGGTCTAGAAACATAATTTTAAACATTATTTAATAGGTGAATCTCTAGTCTAAGTCATGGAACTTCTGGAGTGTTACATGTTTACCTCGTATTCGTAGGAAACACGACTCTATTTGGGTCATTATGGATAGGTTAGCTAATCAGCCCATTTCCTTCCCGTCAAAGTTTCTTATTCGGCAGATGAATAAGCTACGTTATAGGTTAAAGAGATCGTAAAGTAGCATGGAATCCATTTGTCGATCTTTTCGGATAGAATTTCCCAATTTACTTCCCACTTTTTGAGTTCTTTCCAAGTGGGCTTGGTACTCAAGTGAAACTCAGTACCGCATTTCACACTCAAACGGATGGTCAAGCGTAGAGCACACTCCGATCCCTAGAAAACACTTTGAGAGAGTGTGTCATTAAATTCAAAGGAAATTAGGATGACCACCTACGTTTGATAGAATTTTCCTACAACAATAGCTACCATTCAAGTATCGCCATGGCACCATTTGAAGCCCTCAATGGTAGGAGGTGTCATTCTCTGGTTGGGTTGTTTGAGGTGGGTGAATTTGATCTTCTTTTTCCCGAAGTAGACTGTGAGGCTACGGAGAAAGTTCATCTTTTAAGGGAAAGATTGCAGACGGCCTATCGTTTTGGCAAAAGTCTTATGCCGACAATATGAAGAGGAATCTTGTGTTTGAAGTAGGAGATTGTGTCTACTTAATAATTTCACCCATGAAAGGGGTGATGAGGTTTGGTATGAAAGAGAAACTTAGTCCACCGTATGTGGGGCCTTATGAAATTTTAAAGCGAGTCTGGGAAGTGGAATATGAGTTAAATTTGCCAATTGAATTGGCCCCGATTCATCTCGTGTTCCATCTGTGTATGCTCATGAAATGTATAGGTGATCTGGTGACTATTATCCCTCTAGATGGTTCAGGGGTAAATGAGAACATTTCTTAGCAAGAGGTTCCGGTTGAGATCTTGGATCGTCAAGTTAAGAAGTTGAGATATAAATAGGTTTCCTCCGTAAATGTTCTTTGGACAAAAAATCTAGTTGAGGTGCAACATGGGAGGCCGAGGCCGACATGAAGTCCTGCAATCCTCATATTTTCCCTTTTACTCCTATCCAAGGTTGAGGTTAGTAGTTTCTCTTAAAAGTGAATTTTAAATAATGTTAAACTTGTCATTTTTACCTAATATGTGCATAGTCTAGTAGAAATTCATGCTTAAATTGAGTTTTCATGAAATATGTTTCTCATGGTTAACTTGCACTTATATGTGGTTTTCCAAATTGTATTCATGAGAATTATATTGAACATGCATTGTGTTGTTTTAAGAACAAATAAACATGTCAACTCTTTAATGATCATATTGAGCTTATATTGAAAAAGAGAAAGTAGTTCCTACCTATGTGATATGAAATATTGAGCTTTTATGTGTGATGAGTTGTGAATTTAGTTCCTATCTTTTAATGCTATGATTATATGTCTAAAGGAGTTGAGAAATTGTCCTATGAGTTGCGACTCATTATGATATTGCTTCTTGTTGAGCTGCTAGTCTTGAGTCCTTTTCTTTTCCCCTATAAACGGTTGAAGGTGTCATTCGGGGGGATATTGTAACACCGCGAAAATTATATGACCTAGACAAGAGCCTCACATAACGAATTATGTGTATTCTAGACCTAAACAAACGTAATAAACTTGATAAGGAAGTACTAAAGCCTAAACATCAACAAACAACCATGATGTTTGGAGACTAGTGAAAGTGATCTCGTGTGCCTTTAGGTTTTTGAAGGGGTTTGGAGAGTCGTATGAAGTAAAACTTTATGGAAATGATTAGGGTGCACATTATAGCATGTTTAGCATCAAAACATCCGGGTACGCCCAAGGACCACCCAAAGGGACCTCGAGGAGGACCCAAACATTTGACCCAAAAAGCAGTCTAAGACAGTATGCTATTGACGAGGCAAACGATGACCCGTTGATGGACTCACGCCCCGTCGATGGAGTTCATGAGTGCATACATAAAATATGGAGCCTTGGCACCATTTTGAGGACTTTGTGTCTGTAACATTCCGAAAATATTACATGTCCAGTGAAGATCCCAATAGGTCTTTAAGAATGTGTATTGGGGGTACATAGGCATCCCAATCCCAAAAATTGAGGAACATTGGGTATAGTATAGAAAATTAGCTAAGGCGTATTAGCTAATTTCTATATAATACCCAAATAAGCAAAAAATTGGGCATATTAAAAAATATTGGCTTAAAGGGTGTTAGCCAATTTTCTAACATTAATGAGCTTGTTTATTAAATGTACCTGCAATAAAGACACTAAGCTAAAAACATATGTTTTCACAATACTTACAATGAGGTATGAGGCATCCAAGTGTCAAGCCTAGATATCATAGCATATGATCAATTAAAATGATCATGTAGATTAAGCTCTGCCCAAGGACAGAGTGAGGATTCTTGGGAAAATAACTAAACATTCCAAATGAAACATTATGAATAGTTAGTTAGAAAAGTACAAGCAACACATGTGCAAGCACATGTGAAGAAGCGGCCAAGGGAGGGGACCACCCTAACCAAATTCGGTTAGGGTAGTTAGAGGGCAGGTGTGTGAAAGGGTCTCTCCATGTGGGGCCTAACTCCCTAACTAACTCTAGACTCTAACTAACTGACCTAACTAGCTAACTAACCTAGGACAAACCGAAATAAACCAATTAGTACACCCGACAACCTAAGACTTAACCGGGTGACACTAACATAGTAACTAGTTAAAGAGACAACCTAGTACCTAACCTAGGTTGGTCCAAAAGAGTTAGTTATGGTCCCTATGACTTAGTGGTACTTTAGTAATTACCCTAGGTAATTAATTAAGGAATAAATTAATTAAGGAAAATTCACAAGCAAGGCCGAAACTCTTAGGAACAATTTTAGATTTGACTAAGTTAAATGTTTTCCTATTTCTAGTCAACTTAGGAGGGGCGTTTTAGTAATTAACTAATTAATTTATTTAATTAACTTAATTAGCCTAAGTTGAATGAGTCAAGATCAGTTCCTAAGACTTAGACTCACGTTCAAACACTAGAAATCTCACGACTCAAAATAGTAAAGCGAATGAAAGAAAAACAGAAAGTTCTATTGATTTTGTTAGGCGATTTGAAGGTTTTGTTCAAGGTTTCGTGCAAGGTGATCTTCGTAGATTAAATTCTACATAAGTTATGGGTTTCTATCCTAGAATTCTTTCTCCAAGAGTATTTTCCATCGTCTTGAATCTACGAAATCTCGAAATTAGGGTTGTTTCCCAATGTTCTTGTTGAACGCCCTTTTTCCTAGTATCCTTGTTTCCAATTCCAATAAGTATATAGATGTAATCTCGATCATGTTCTTGGCATGTGGTGCTGGATGATCTTAATGTGTAGGTTTCTTGATTTGTAAATGTTGAATGAGCCTATAAGTAATACTCGTATGATTTTAAGTATTCCTTACGTGAAATAAAGAATGATGCTACGTTAACTTGTGTCCGAAAATGCTAAGCTTGATGTGTTACGGTCATGGTGTATACTTACTATTAAACGTGAATTGTTGGAGATGATATGCTCATTAAAGTATTCATATGAGGCTATCCGAAATGGATAATAATGTTATGCCTAAGCTATGATATAAAATTTGCTAATAATGATTTCATGAGATTATATTTGAATGAATGTTTCGCTTGTGCCAATAAATTGGCTATGAAGTCATTTACAAATTTTCTAGGCCAATACTAATTTTATGCCAATCACATATAGCCAAAGTGTTGAAATGACAACATAAGCACATCTAAGGTAATTCAATGAATCCATAACCAAGGGTATGCCAATCATTGGGATAAGTCCCAACATGCCCTAACCAAATGAACTATGAACATAAGTATTTCATTGAATGAAGTTATCAACGTCCATAAATGATGATATGAAGCTACCAAATGAACGTAAGCAACTAAAGTGAGTATTAACATAATCAAACGTGTCTAAGTTAAGAAAGTGACCAGAACGAGGTGTTAAAGAAAGTGAGACAAGTCTCACTTACACCTAAGACTATTATGTTATGATACTCACAAAAAGGGTGTTAGAACGTGTGAGACAAGTCTTACTAACACCAAAGATGTCATGTAAGGATAAATTCACATTTCATAAATGTAAATAAAGGGATGACAAGTCATCAATAGAGTAAGTAAATCTGAATCAAGAAGCAAGCTTCCATAATGTTTGAGTCAACTCTAAAAGATAAGAAGATAAAAGAAAGTGAGCAAAGCACCGATAGACTAGCTATGAGCTTGTGCTTGCACCTGTAAGTCTCATGAGATGAGGCTCCACCACGGCTGATAAGAGTTTCTGAATATCTCCTAGTCTTCGAACTATGTCTAGCCAACATGGGAACTAGCCTGTGGATTCCACCTAAGAGAGATAGGTATGTTTCGATCTCACCTTGGCCAGTGAGATCACCTCTTTTTGGTGTGGGAAAGACACCGGATTTAATGTTTATCTCACATGATCTATGTCGGTTAATGCTTAAAAGAATGTTCTTGGTTCACTTTAGTCGTGGACCACCCCTTTTAGGTGTGGGGTAAACACTTGATATGGATTTACTTTAGCCGGTGAATCACCCATTTTCGGTGTGGGGAAGACACTGGATTTCATGTTAACTTGCATGATCTAAGATTCACTTTAATCGGTGAATAATCTCTTTTTGGTGTGGGGAAGACACTGGATTTCATGTAACTTCACATGATCTTAATGCTACGGACTTCTTTAAGAAAGTAAGAAGGAAGAAGAGATGTAAGTTCAAAGTGAACTAAGAAATCAAGAGTTTATGAATGCCAATGTTTTAAAAGAATAAAGTTTTCTATATGTATGGGGTATAGCCAATAATGACATCTCATATTATGAAAATGATTAAAGCCAAATAAGATTGGCTTATAATGACCTTATATAATTGGCAAATGACAATAGCCAAATAAGATTAGCTTATAATGACTTCTTATATTAGGCCAACATCGGATAACAGGTTTAACCAATAAAGATTGACTTACAAAGATTGCATGCCCTAAATTATAGTTAAATCATTTCCTTAGTATCTTGGATTACTTACTTGATTCATTGTGGGTAGGGGACTACAATGAATCATTGCACTTGTCAGTAAAATATAAGACCAAAGGACATAATTGAACTAGACAACAAAAAAAAGAAAAGAATGAAAAATAAACTAAATGTCAAAAGAAGAGTTATCGGGTTTGGTGGAGCAAATTTCAAAATTTTTGCTCGAGTTGTTCTAAAATTATGTTGATGATTCTAAGGTCTTGTGTTCATATAGAAAATGAGTTGTGTGCTTTTAATGCATTAAAATACGCCATATTCATACCTCATTTCACAAATAACGAATTAGGAAAGTCTAGTGATGTCACTTTCCAGAAATGCCATGTTGTTATAGGAAGAGTTTTCCTTGATCATGCATAGTCCTTATGTGTATGTGTGCATACACCCATACTTAGTACAAGTGTGTACTAACCCTATACTATTACTATTTTTATAGGTGCAGGTCAGAGAGAATGTTGAAGACTCATTGAAGCTGTTTGGACTCAGTGATCTCTAGACCTTTGGTAGGTCCTCTTGATTTCAAGGATGCTACATCTATCTTTATAGCATTAGTACTTTAGAAATATCTAGAGGATGTTGTCCCTAGCATTTATTTCAGACATTTATTCAAAGCTTTGTATTAAGGCCGTATTTGGCAAACGATTATGATATATTGATTCTTTCATTTGAATTGCGTAATCGATTATAGATGGTTATTTAGTTTGAGCTTATAGTATATGAATCCATGTAACTTTTATATGAAGTCTATGTATACTTCATTATGGTTTAAAAGTTATAAATTTTCCGCAAATTTAACTATATGAATGTGATGAAAGCTAAGAAAAGGGTTGTCTGCGACCTCTGAGAGGTTAACGACGCCGGTTGCGATCCGGATTCCAGAATCCGGGTCATGACAGTGTCCAAAACCACGTTTTACTAGAGAGTCCATGGTTTTTACTACGAAGTGTCGACGGGGTCTCGTCGATAGACATGCCCTCAAAATGAACTAAGGTAGCTAGAGCCTCACGTGTGCCTATAAAGGTTAGTAATATGTTAATAAAGTGTTTTATAGCTTGCATAGTTGATTTGAAGTCATTTAGAGGTCAAATGTTCAAGAACGTCCAAGACGTTTGAAAGTTGGTCTTTAGACGTGCTAGTGAGTCCTTGTATGTTTGGATTCATTGTATGTGTTGTTTGGAGTTTAGAAGCAGTGTAGTTTACCCTAGTACCATAATATATATGTTAAGGGTGAAAACGTATCTATGTTTGGTAGGTCCTGTTGAGTTCGAGGATGCCTACGCTCTATTTTCTTTCTTTAGTAGATTAGACATAGCTAGTGGATGTTGTCCCTAGCGTTTCCTTTCAAACATTTGTTCAAACTTTTGTATTAAGGCCAGTTTGGCATCTATTAATGATATTATGAATTCTTCATTTCAATTGTTCAATCTATAAATAGATGGTTGTTTATGTTGATCCGTTAGTATATCACTCTTATGCAGAATTATATGAAGTCTAAGTACACTTCAGTAAAGTTTTAAATTTTCTGCTAAATTTAACTGTATGATTGTGATGAAAGCTAAGAAGAGGCTTGTCTGTGACCTCTAAGAGGCTAACGACGCCGGTCTCATCTAGGGTCTAGGACCCGGGTGTGACACCAACAACATGCTCTAGATTTTCATTATACATACTACTAGAATCGGAAATAGGGAGAACTAGGGAGATGAACATTTGACAATCTCATTGGGAACAACCCTAGTTTTGGTTTTCTTGAATTCAAAATGTCTGAAAAGCCTCTTGGGGAAAGGAATCTAAGATAGAAACACATACCTTACTGTAGAATTGAATCTAAGAAGATCACTCTGTTCTTTGCACGAAAATCTTTAAGAATTGCCTTGAAATCGCCTAAGGAGAACTGGGAATATTTTTCTGTTTTTCTTACGTTTGCTCACTGTTTTTCAGTAGTAGGTTTCTACAGGATAAACGTGAGTCTAAGTCTTAGGAACTAAATATTTACTAATTTAACTTAGGCTAATTAATTTAATTAAATAAATCAATTAGCTAATTACCAAACGCCCCTCCTAAATTGACTAAAAATAAGAGAGCATTTGACTTAGCCAAATTCTGAATATTTGCTAACTGTCTTGGGTTTGACCATGAATTTAAATTAATTAATTAAGTTGCTAATTTAATTAATTATGTGACGTAGGGTAATTACTAAAGTACCCCGAAGTCACTAGGACCATAACAAACGCCTTTGGACTATCCCAGGTTAGGTACTAGAATGTTTCTTTAGTTAGCTACTTGGCTATTGTCACACAGTTAAGTCTTAGGATTTCGGGCACACTAGTTAGTTCATTTTAGTTAGTCCTAGGTTAGTTAGCTAGTTAGGTAAGTTAGTTAGAGCCTAGGATTGGTTAGGAAGCTCGGCCCCAGGTGGCTTGACCCGACGCGAGTCGGCCCCCTAACCGCCCTAACCGAATCGGTTAGGCTTGGTCGCTTTGTCTCTCGGCTGGTAGCACAAGTGCTTACACATGTGTTGCCGTGCACTTTCCTAACCGTAAACTCTGTAGTTGTACTTGGAAAGTTCACTTCTTGTCCCAAGAATCCTCACTATGTCCTTGGACTGCTTAATCTACATGATCATTTTAAATGATCATGTGCTATAGTACGTAGGCTTGACACTTGGATGCCTCGTACCTAATGTGTGTAAGCGATGAAATTAAGAATTTTAGCTTAGGTTCTTCATTGCAGGTACAAATTCCTAAGCAAGATTGGATTAGAGCATTTGAACATCGAAGTGTTGTTTAAGTTACTTGTTAATACATAGAAATTGGCTAACACTCTTAAGCCAATATTCTCTAACATACCCAATATTATTCAATATTGGGCATTGGGATGCCTATGTAACCTAATACATATTCTTAAAACCTAATAGACTATTCACTAGACAAGTACATTTTCTTGAATGTTACATTATCCTCCCCCCCCTTAGGAACATTCTTCCCCGAATGACACTACACATCATTTTGAATCAAAGAGGGTATTTTCGAAAAACACATCAACATACTTGAAACTATACACTTTGTGAATATCTGATTCACAACTTACTCTGGATGATGCACATCACTCAAAGCTTATCTGAAGCTTCATATCTGAGATTGAGGAACTTCATTCTTAATCTCACTTTAACTCAATGAACATCACAACTCACGCGACACAAAAATCATGTCAACTCTATAGAAAAATAGCAACATGAATGCAAACATGAACACATATTAACTCATATAGTGCAAGTATAAAACACACAGTTATGGACTTAAAACACCAAAATCGACTAATGCACTAAAATTTAGAGTTTCATAAACAAAATCAGACTTAGGAAGAGTATATCCAACCTCAAGAACTGAACAAGTAAGGGTAACGGAATCTCATGTCGGCCTCGGCCTCCTATGTCACTCCCTCAAGAAGGTGGTTCCTCCATAACACCTTTACGGTGGCAACCTCATTGTTCCTCAACTGCTTCACTTGGCGATCTAAAATTTCAACTGCAAACTCTTCATAATAAAGGTTCTCATCGACTCCTAACCCCTCAACAGAAAGGATTGATGCTGGATCACCTAGACACTTTTAAGCCATACGAAACATGAAAACACTAGATGAACAGAAGCCAATTCATTTGGTAAATTTCAGTTCATAGGCAACATTCCTACTCGCTATAAGACCTCATAAGGACCTACACCTCGGACTCAACTTCCCTTTCTTACCAAAACTCATCACCCCTTTTATGGGTGATACCTTCAGGTAGACTAGATCACCTACCTCAAATTCAAGAGCCCTCTTCCTATTATCAGCATAGGATTTTTGACGACTATAAGCAGTAGCCAATCTATCCCTAATCATTCTCACCTTTTATATAGCCTCATGTATGATCTCAGGGCCAAGTATGGAAGGCTCTCCTACCTCAAACCACCCAACTGAGGACCTAAATCTCCTGTACAGTGCTTCAAAAGGTGACATCCCAATAGTGGAATGGTAGCTATAACACATGCTCTAAAGCATGTCTTCAAGGGTCTGAATGGTACGCTCCTCTTGTCCATCTGTCTGAGGATGAAAAGCAGTTATGGCTTCACCTGTTACCCAAGCTCTTT
>JAJJBR010000705.1:0-17447 GCA_022817965.1 Solanum lycopersicoides
AATTATAATTTAATTTAGTGTTTTATATTGGATAAAACTGATGTTTGAAACAAATAATTTAATGCGTATTTTCATGGGAATAATAACAGTAGCGTATTAAAAGTAGGGTTTAATTTAAATTTCAGTTTTTAAATCCCCAAATCACGCAACAAACCGATTAAATGGCATATTATATAATGTATCAGACGGGTTATTATGTATCAGAAACTTATAAAAATAAGGGATTTTTTGTAAATTAAAAAGAGTAGGGATAGGAGGTAATTTATGTTTTACACTATGTGGTTTACATAATTTTACTTATATTAGACTAGGACAGGCACAAGTGGGTCAAAGACCAAAAATCAAAAATTAGGCCCAAGTACTGGCCCAGACGAACAAAATCAGACTTGGGCCAAATTTTCCTCTCTCCTTATAGTATATTTTATTTAATTCTATTGTTAATATATGCTTACTCGCTAATTAATTTTAAGGTTCTTAACTCATAATTCCCCAAAGGACATCCATTAAGAGTTAGTTAACGTATACTACTTTATCTTAAAAGAACTAACTATACTTGTCCTTCCAAATTGACTTCTATAAATTTAAGAAGTTTTTCTTGACTTAGACATATTACATAATAATTCTTTTTCTCTCTAAATAATTTTAAGTTATAAAATTCGTTTATTTCGTAACTAGTCAAGCATGCTTATTGTTAATCAAATATTTTAATTGTCGGATAACCGCAAGTAAGCGGGCGTTTTTAGGTGCTTTCAAAACTTTCTTAAAATTCTAATATTAACCCCGAACCCCTTTTTATATTTTCAATTGATTTACTGTTTATCTATTGAAAAATAGTTTTCTTGATTTTTCTTAAAAATTAAGTGACGAATCTAAAACCAGTCTAAAAACTTAAAAATATTTTTCTGAATAAAACAAATACTCTCTTATTATATTATTCTTCACTTATTCTTACCTTGTTATTTCATTTGTTTCAGTTTTCGTATAATTTGTGTTGCTAGTTTTGTTTTTCCTTTTATTTTCATCGTACTTTCTTCATTATTATATATCCTTTTCAAATATGTGTCTTTCATATTATATTCTACTATTTAAATTAGTGGGATCTATCTAAACAGTCTCTAAGATCTGCATACGCATTAGGGGTGTGCAATAATCGATTCAACCAATAAATCGAACCCAAAAAAACACTATTGATTTATTAATATTGGGTTATTGGCTAAAGGTTTCACAAATTTTTTTATTGAGTTATTGGTTCGATTTTCAATTTTATGATTTTTGTTAATGGTTAAACCGATAACCCAATAAGACTATACTAAATTACTATTTTATTACTAGACCAGTAAACCCTAGTTAATTATATAACATTTTACAACCCTATTACTTTAATCTCAGTATAACTTAAAATCCTAATTATTGTTTCATTTTGTAATTGCAAGCACACTTCTAACTTGAATGTGTCAATTGCCTAGACTTGCTGAAAAACTATTGTTACTTTCACACTTTTTCCTTTGAATGTGTCTAGTGTCTAACCTTGCAAAAAAAATGATTGTTACTTTTATGATTATTACTTTCATGCCAATTTTTTAAAATTTTTTATTGATTAACCAAAAACGATTAACCAAAAATTGATTAACCAAAAACGATTAGAAATATGTTATTGGGTTGGTTATCCATTTGACGTATTTAGAAATCAAAAACTGATAAATTTAATAAATAACACGTAAAATCGAACCGAACCGATCAATGCACACCCCTAATTGAAATGCGCTGAAAATATTTTTGAAATAAATGATGACAAAATACCCATAAAACTAGATTCTATTGTGCTAAATGAAGATGAAGATTTATTTTTTAGCAAGCATAAAGCTACAGATTTAAAAAATTCGAAAGACACAAGATTGACATAACTTGTATAGGATGTTACATGTTGAAGCTGGTTGGAATAAGGAGGAAGCAATGTTCGAAGTAGAAGTGAAGAAAATAGTAGTTTTAGTGAACAAGTCAACTTCTTCCTTGAAAGATGTGTTCTTGATTCTATGGTTATGGTGGGTTGAGAAGAATAAAGGGATGATTTTTTTTATGAAAATGAAGACTGGATTTTGGCACCACCCATTTTTGATTGTGGGTCGGGTGAATTATTTATTTTCGAATAAAAAAATAAATAAAATCAGATAAATCATTTAGATGATAGCACATGTCGATCTGTTAGATTCAAGGATATATACAATCCAAAAGAATGAAGGTAAAGGCATATACAATCTTAAAGTATAACGAAGGGTATTGACACAATATTTATAATAGTTCGGAGAATAATTATCTTTTTTTATTTTCATTTAAATTTATCAAAAATAAAGATTTAAAGACACCCCTCAACTTTCAAGTATTGTTTATAATTATCCTCAAATAATAGCTTTGGTCAAAATATTACATTGGCATTTATATATTTTTTTTAATCACATTACTTTAGTTCTTTTTCAATTTTTTTAAAAAAAATAATAATCTAATTTTGGTTCCGGACTCGACAACATATTTGGTCTATGGTCAAAAGTATTTTTTAAATATTTTATTATGTGGATATGAACAACAAAAAAGCATTCAAAGTCTTCTTAGATTTGGTCAAATGAAGTTAATTATTATTTTGATTATTAATTACTAACGGTCAATCAACATTTATTAAACTTTCAAAAAGTCAATATCTTGTACATAATAGTCAACTTAATCTTTTCTACATCTCTATATAACAATGTCTTCCTTATAGTAGCAGAGGTATCAATACTTACACCTAGCAAATCAAATTCAGTGTTGAGCTTTCCTGTTGTATTAAATAATATAATTTCTTCAAAACACCTAAGATTCATGCCTATAAAAAGAAATGAATTCAGGATGGATCAAAGAACGATTCAACAAACGTTATTGATGTTATATTTTCTGTTAAGTTATAATAGGGTGGAAGGGCAAAAAAAGCTATCCAAATTAGAGGATGCAGAGTTAGACAAACAACTAAAAATTTTGAACAAGCCAGCCGTCAAAACCGTAAAGGTATTTTTTTTTCAAAAAAATTATTTTATTATACTTCTAAGTCGTAAAAGACATTTATTTGATAATATCACCTTTGTATTAGAGAAAACATTCATTTGTCACATGATTCTCGGGAAATGGAGAACATTCCCTTTAATTCCTTCTTTGAATGTAAACTTTTGTTGTAGTTGAAGTTTGAGCAGGTTAGTCTGTTTCGATTTGTTTGTTTTACTTTTTCTTTTAATTTGATTTGAGAAAAATATTTTTTTCCATTTTTTTAAACTATTTGATTCTATTTTTTCACATAACACGTTTAAACCACAATATTTAAGAGCACTTTGATATATTCTATATATATTTATTTTAAGATCACAAGATTCAAAACAAAATTATTTTTTAAAACTTCATGTCAAATTCAATCAAACAAATGAACTAAAATGGATTAAGCACAATTTTTGCATTTGATCTTGCAAATTGGAGTCAAGGGCATAACAATGGCTTAGGACACATCTATCGAACTATTTTTCACTAACATGTTATGGAATGGATGAACATTTTCTCAACGAAAGTAACATAAATGAATAAAATACGAACGAATGACCTAGACAAATCTTTTCTCAAAGTTTGATAGCATATTTGAAAAAAAAATATCTTTCTTTTTTTTAAAAAAAAAAAAAGAAGCAAATTAGTAGTATTACCATTTACTGAGAATTGTTCTCGTGAGTATGTTTTGTTTTTAAATGGTACATCTTGTTCTAACTTAGGCTACTTCTTTTATTAATTTTGATTGTTTACAGACTAAATATGGAGACACATACGACTGTGTAGATTTTTACAAACAACGTGCATTTGATCACCCGTTGTTGAAGGACCATAATTTTCATCCTAAGGCATATCTCTACTCTCTTTTCATTTCGTTATCATTTTGTTCCTATTGGATATGATATTATTGACATACAATTAAACATCTGATTGAGCAGATGAAACCTACTTTATCTAGAATCAAGAAAGATTCAACCTTCTCATCAACAACTAATAGGTCATCGACAATATGGTCAAAAGATGGAGGATGCCCTTTTGGAACTATTCCTGTTAAGAGAATGACAAAAGATGATCTTATAAGATTAACTCGTATGCCTCCTCCAGAGGATGTCACATTCAACGATGAATATGATTGTTGTAAGATGATTTATGCCAGTTTACTTCTATATATCTTGCGTATTTCAAACGTAAAAATAAGTTCATTTTCTAATGCAGAGCAACAACAATAGTAGGCCAAATGGAAGATACATATCTTCACAAGTATATAAGGTGGTATATGGCTATAAAAATTATTTTTTAATGTCCATGTTTTATTTAATGGTATTTGAAGTAACAAAGGAACAAGTTATTCTTAGTTTAATTTGGGTACTCTGTAAGATTTACTAAAAACATTTAAAAATAAATTTAGGTTGCAATAGCTCAAATTTCATATAATCCACATAACAAGTTTGCGGGAGCCGGAATGAATGCTGCTTTGTACAATCCTCAAGTTAATGGACAACAACACAGTGGATCTCGACTAAAAATTCATAAAGGATCAGATATCTTACAAGCTGGTTGGAGAGTAAGTTTATATCAATTTTTGATTTCATTATTCTATCGTTTTGTGGAAGAAGGATATATGTTAACTATTGAATTTTGTGCTTTTAAGATGTGTATTAGAAAATTTGTTAGCAAATGCTGAATATTTAATAACTATAATATCTCTGTTTCGTGCTTTAGGTGGACCCAACGTTATACGGGGATACTAAAACTAGATTTTTTATACATTTCCAGGTAACTATGTTTTGTACCATGATGATTTCTCTTTTGAGTTCATTAAGCTAGTACATTTTTTAGGGTGTGTTTAATGTGAATTTATAATTTTCTCTGTTTATTGGCTTAAATGTTTTGGAAATATTTTTCAAATCAACTTAATTTTCTTAAATTTAAGATAAATGTTTTTCTTTAAAAATAAAGAAAAATATTTTTCAAAAGCCTACTTCATTCTAATATTACAATATTTTTTTACTCTACCCCACACTCCGTACCCGACCCTCCACATCAAAAAATAAAAACTTATTTTTTTAATTTCAAATGATTTTTTACCCTTTTCCCAATCCCTAAACCAACCCCCCTCCACTAAACAAAAATAGTTTTAAAAATTCAGAAAATATTTTTTTGAAAAATATTTCAAGCTTACAGATTTTTTACCTCAACCAACCATTATCACGCCTAACCCCTTCCCCCAACCCCCACTCCCAAAAAAAAATAAATTTTTAAAATTTCATTTTAATCCCATCCAATTCCCTAACTACACAACCTCCTCCTCTGCCGTCCACCCACACAAAAACCTCATCAAATTTTCTTTTTATAAAAATTATACTTGAAAAATATTTTAAATTTTAAAAAATTCATTTTTATCGTCATTACCCACCCCTAATCCCTAAACTCCCACTCCAATCATTTTTAAAAAAATCTTTTTTATGTCACCCCTACCCATCCGGCCAACCCCATCCCCAACCCCAATCAATTTTTAAAAAGAATTATTTTTTGAAAATTATCTCAGATTAATAATTTTGATTTTTTACGTCATCCAACCCCTACCAAACCACCACCACCACCACCATAATAATTTCTTTTTAAAAAAATAATTTTATTCAAAAATATTTCAAATATATAAAATTTAATTTTTTATGTTAAACCTAAACCTACCCCCCCCCTCTCCCCACATCAATTTTTTTCAAAAAATTGAAATATATTTCAAAATTATAAAAAAAAAAAATTACACCATCCCTACACTCAACCCCCCCCTCCCTCCGCCACCTTATTTTAAAATTTTGTTTTTTGAAAACTATTTATGGTTCACGACATGAGTCAGATCTTAAGGTCGGATTTTGGAACGGTCGTCGGGATTCTTTCCTAGTTCGGGTGTCAGGGTCTTGTCCTAGATCGATTATTCGGGTTAATTTTCAAGAAAAAAATATTTTTCTAAAGAGTATTTTCTAGTCTCAAGCAAAAAATAAAAGATATTTTCTGAAAAATGTGTTTCATTTACCAACAAAGAATTAAAAAAAATTTACTCACCAACCAACATGAGAAAATAATTTAGAAATCCACTTATTTGTTTCAAGAAAACATTATGTAGTAAAACATTTTTCAAGAAACACATTTTCCTTCGTAGAAAACACACCTTTAGTTTAACTATCTACCTTGATTTTTAAGCATGTATGAGATATATCTATTTTTGTAGGCTGGAAAAATTCATTGCTTCAATACACTATGTCCCGGCTTTGTACAAGTAAACCATGACTTACCTCTTGATTATTCATTCATGGATACTATTTCACAACGTGGAGGAGAACAGTGGAGTGTGAAAGTGCACATTGATCGGGTACATTTTATACTGTATTTATTTTTCTTATTTAGAGTCTTTGAATATTTTATACATATATAGGATTATAGTTAAGAGATAACATAAATATTGTTATTGACAACTTATTATTATTATTTTTTTGAAAAAAGGACTCATCCGGAAATTGGTGGCTTTTAATGAGACAAGACTTTACGCGAATAGGTTTCTGGCCACAAAGTCTCTTCACCGACTTGAAAAGTTTTGCTACGAATGTTGATTGGGGAGGAGTTGTATATAGTCCACCAGGTGTACCAAAACCTCCGATGGGCTCAAGCTATTTTCCTATTGAAAACTCTTCCTATGATGCTTATTGCGATGATGTTACAATTGTCAACGAGAAAGGAAATACAATTGAAGTAGATACAACATTCACACATACCGATAATCCGTACAAGGTTGAATTTAAACAACTTTCACATGGTTCAAAACATAAGTATTTTGTTCTTTATGGGGGACCGGGTGAAAGTACACATGTTTAATAAGAAATAAAATCTTCTAAATCATGAAAGAAGTTGAAGAAAATTGTTCCTATTTATTCTATATACACCTTTAATTTGAATGTAATATTGTCTTCCAAAGAAATGCAAAGGAAAAGAAAGGAAAATGGTCAAAATTACATCTCAATTTTCATTTATTTATTGATCTTGTCATTACCATTAGAATCGAGTTATTTATACTCTTGTTGTCTATAAACTTGTCACCCATATCCTCAATTGGATGAAAAACACCAAATCAACAAAAATAATTTAATTTTAAGAAAATTACTGTACTTTTTTAAAAATTCAAACCTGGCCCAACTAATCAAATAAATATTTGCCAAATTAACCAAACACATCACTCTATTTTTCGCGTCTTTACAACATTTGTCATCCATTTCTCCTCCTCGTCTTTTCTCTTCTAAAATTGCTATATATTTTATTTACTTGCGACCTGTTTTTCATCTAAAATTGCTATTTGTATTTCTCATTTTTAAGGCATTTTTTTCATATAAACACAATATTTTACTCACTAAGAAAACAAACAATTAAATAATTTACTCTCTAAGAAAATGATTAAATAAGTTCACTTACTTTTTCACCTTAAAAATTGTGGTTGCACTAATTTAATCATATACGTTTACATGTCAGACATGCGTGTATTAACTTTGTGTAAACACTCAATACATGTAAATTTTATCCATAAAACGTTAATAATTTTTTAAAGATATCTCATCGACACTAAGAAAATAATTCATGCCAAATGAAAGATATAAATAAAATAATATACTAAGAGTAATTTTAAAGATTGAATAATTAGTTTAGTTTAAAATATAAAATATATTTTAATAATTTAATTATTTTAAAATATTATTTCTTGTCAAATTAAAATTAACAAGTAGAACTATATTGAGTAGGTAAACATTTTAATTGGTTAAAGTTTTACTTGGCATCTATCCAAAAATTGTCAAATTCACTGCCCAATCTAGCGGCGGCGTTACCCCAATCTAGCGGCGGCGTTACCACCACCACCGCCCAATCTAGTGGTGGCGTTATCGCCACCAGTCGTATAAATTGAATTTCAAGGTAGCTAGGAAAGTATCGTTGCATCCATGAGAGTAAGCCTAATTTTTTTATATATAGAGAGAGTTCCGGCTGTTAGGACCGTAAGTAAGCAGATGTAAATGCGAAATCTAGCAAAGCAAAGCTCGAAAGATCACGAGTAAGAAGACAACGAGAAATACACCAAAAGACACAAAGAGTTAACGTGGTTCGGTCCATCGACCTACGTCCACAAAGGAGATGAGCAATCCACTATAAATATGAGAGTACAAAATACAGAGAGAAACAACCTCAAACAATTCACTCGGAATACATGAGAGGTTCACACAAGTGATAACGTATCAAGCTTGTGACCCATAAATTCCCCCCCTAACCAAAACTCTCAAAGTTCCTAAGACTACATTGTGAATGCTGATTAAGTTACAAAAAACATGCCTCTATTTATAAAGTCCTAAACATTTTCCCTACAAGAAAAGGGATTAGTCAATTCAAAACATTTTTCTAAAAGAAAAACCTATTTATGATAAGAAATCAGGGCAAATAAAACCCAACAAATCTCCCCTTGGCCTGAATTTCTGACAAAATAAATTTGTCCACCTTCTTCACTTAATCTTCAACAACTTGGTTCTCATCTCCGTAATCTCCTTTGCAAAATTTATGTCTCAACACAGATAACCTCTCTGAAACAATTTCTCCAACAAAATTTTCATTACCATCAAAGAGGTTGCTGCTAGAACTACTTCGCTAAGATGAACACCTCTTTCTAACCTGGTTCAATCATAGATTATCAAATCACTGAACCTGACTCCATCATTGAATCTGTCTCTGATACCACTTGTTAGGACCGAAATAAGCAGGTGTAAATGCGGAAGCTAGCAAAGCAAACCTCAAAAGATCACTAGTAAGAAGACAACCAGAAATATACTGAAAGACACAAAGATTTAACGTGGTTCGGTCAATCCACCTACGTCCACAAAGGAGATGAGCAATACACTATAAATATGAGAGTACAAAATACAGAGAGAAACAACCTCAACCAATTCACTCGGAATACATGGGATGTTCACACAAGTGATAATGTATCAACTTGTGACCCATAAATTCTCCCCCTAACCAAAACTCTCAAAGCCTTAAAACTACATTGTGTATGCTGATTAAGTTAGAAGGAACATGCCTCTATTTATAAAGTCCTAAACATTTTCTTACCAGAAAAATGACTAGTCAATCCAAAAGCTTTTCCTAAAAGGAAAACCTATTTATGGTAAGAAATCAGGGCAAATAAAACCCAACAAATCTCCCCCTTGGCCTGAATTTCTGACAAAATAAATTTGTCCACCTTCTTCACTTAATCTTAAACAACTTGCTTCTCATCTCCATAATCTCATTTGCAAAATTTATGTCTCAACACAGAGAACCTCTCTGAAACAATTTCTCCAACATAATCTTCACTACTGTCAAAAAGGTTGCTGATAGAACTACACCCACCAAGATAAACACATCTTTCTAACCTGGTTCAATCATCGTTTATCAAACCCCAAAACGCGACTCCTTCATTGAATCTGGCTCTGATACCACTTGTTAGGACCGTAAATAAGCAGGTGTAAATGCTGAAGATAGCAAAGCAAACCTCGAAAGATCACGAGTAAGAAGACAACGAGATATACACCAAACGACACAAAGATTTAACGTGGAGATGAGCAATCCACTATAAATATGAGACTACAAAATACAAAGAGAAACAACCTCAACCAATTCACTCGGAATACATAGGAGGTACACACAAGTGATAACGTATCAAGCTTGTGACCCATAAATTCTCCCCATAACCAAAACTCTCAAAGCCCTTAAGACTACATTGTGAATGCTGATTAAGTTAGAAGGAGCATGCCTCTATTTATAAAGTCCTAAACCTTTTCCTACAAGAAAAAGGATTAGTCAATTCATAACCTCTTCCTAAAATAAAAACCTATTTATGGTAAGAAATCAGGGCAAATAAAACCCAACACCGGTTAGAGGCATCTGCCAACTGCTAGATGAACTTCTATGTCGAGTTGATTGTTTAGCAAATATTATTTTAGGTACTGACTGTGGGAATCATACTTGCTTCTTCACAATGATGATAGCAACTATTTGTATATCCACATTGTCTTGTTTATGCCAGAGACTTAAGCAGACAGTTGCTTCCTGTGAACTAATATATTTATTATTCATTTTGTTTGTTGAGTTGTATATAGTTTTAGGATACATAAAAATAGATCAATGTTGTATTAGATTCTAACTTTGGTATAGTTTTTTGTTGCCCTGGAAAGTTTGAAGTGATGCACATATATATATATATATATATACTGGGATTTCTCATGTCTGCTTGTGCCCCAAACACTGAGCTGATAAGAGGTCTTGGTAAAACTGGTAGAATCAAGGAGGCGTATTCTATATTTCTGTCGCATGTTGTGTTGATAAACCGAATGTTGTGACATATATAATACTGTTATAAAATAAATCCCTGTTTGAGTCGAAAGTGCCAGTATCCGAGGTTTCATCTTGGTTTGACAGAATGAAAGCAAATTGTGAGCTTTCCTCTTCATCTCTTCCTATATTCTGTTCTGTTAAACGTTGAAGAAATCACTATTCTGTTTGGTTGTTTACTGATTAGCCGTCGTCGGGTTGTTGATGTTGTTAACGTAAACCACTTGTTTTCTTTTATTTGTTGCCATGGGTTAGTGATGATATCATTTAAGCACTTGTTTTCGCATGATAACTCGAGTTAGTTATCATGCAAAAGGGCATTTTTATCCCAATTAATGAAATCGCTAGCATGTTTGTCTGTGATGCTGGTGTTTGTCTCATGTTTGACTTCACTGTTTCTTTGTGTCTATCGTAAGAATATTTGACTCTAAATATTAAAATCTGGTTTAGCCATATAGGAGTTGTGACTATAGCTTTGATAAAATCTTATTCAAGAAAGAGTCACCCCAAGTGGCATAAAGCATGTTTATATACAGTCATCTAACTAACTATTCTGTAACTAACTATCTGTAACTATTATGTAACTAACTGATCATTAATGAATTAACAACAATTAATTAATTACTTAACTAATTACCAACTTTAATACTCCCCCTCAAGTTGGATGTATTGAAAAGATTCAAGACACCAAGCTTGGACAATAAAAGATCATGTTGTGACCTCCCTAATGCTTTAGTCAATATGTCATCCTGTTGATCCTTGGTATTGATATAACATGTCTTGATCAATCCTTGTTGAATTCTTTCCCGAATAAAGTGGCAATCAATCTCAATATGTTTTGTTCTTTCATGAAAAACTGGATTGGTTGCTATTTGTATTGCCGCCTTGCTATCACAGTAAATAGTAACAGGATTGTCTATAGTGAACCCCAATTCTTTGAATAAATTGTGTACCCAAACTACCTCAGCTAAAAGTGTAGCAAGACTTCTATATTCTGCCTCTGCAGAGCTTCGAGAAACTGTGTTTTGCTTCTTAGATTTCCAGGAAATAGGGGAATTGAAATAAATGATGACAAAATACCCATAAAACTAGATTCTATTGTGCTAAATGAAGATGAAGAATTATTTTTTAGCAAGCATAAAGCTACAGATTTAAAAAATTCGAAAGACACAAGATTGACATAACTTGTATAGGATGTTACATGTTGAAGCTGGTTGGAATAAGGAAGCAATGTTCGAAGTAGAAGTGAAGAAAATAGTAGTTTTAGTGAACAAGTCAACTTCTTCCTTGAAAGATGTGTTCTTGATTCTATGGTTATGGTGGGTTGAGAAGAATAAAGGGATGATTTTTTTTATGAAAATGAAGACTGGATTTTGGCACCACCCATTTTTGATTGTGGGTCGGGTGAATTATTTATTTTCGAATAAAAAAATAAATAAAATCAGATAAATCATTTAGATGATAGCACATGTCGATCTGTTAGATTCAAGGATATATACAATCCAAAAGAATGAAGGTAAAGGCATATACAACCTTAAAGTATAACGAAGGGTATTGACACAATATTTATAATAGTTCGGAGAATAATTATCTTTTTTTATTTTCATTTAAATTTATCAAAAATAAAGATTTAAAGACACCCCTCAACTTTCAAGTATTGTTTATAATTATCCTCAAATAATAGCTTTGGTCAAAATATTACATTGGCATTTATATATTTTTTTTAATCACATTACTTTAGTTCTTTTTCAATTTTTTTAAAAAAATAATAATCTAATTTTGGTTCCGGACTCGACAACATATTTGGTCTATGGTCAAAAGTATTTTTTAAATATTTTATTATGTGGATCTGAACAACAAAAAAGCATTCAAAGCCTTCTAAGATTTGGTCAAATGAAGTTAATTATTATTTTGATTATTAATTACTAACGGTCAATCAACATTTATTAAACTTTCAAAAAGTCAATATCTTGTACATAATAGTCAACTTAATCTTTTCTACATCTCTATATAACAATGTCTTCCTTATAGTAGCAGAGGTATCAATACTTACACCTAGCAAATCAAATTCAGTGTTGAGCTTTCCTGTTGTATTAAATAATATAATTTCTTCAAAACACCTAAGATTCATGCCTATAAAAAGAAATGAATTCAGGATGGATCAAAGAACGATTCAACAAACGTTATTGATGTTATATTTTCTGTTAAGTTATAATAGGGTGGAAGGGCAAAAAAAGCTATCCAAATTAGAGGATGCAGAGTTAGACAAACAACTAAAAATTTTGAACAAGCCAGCCGTCAAAACCGTAAAGGTATTTTTTTTTCAAAAAAATTATTTTATTATACTTCTAAGTCGTAAAAGACATTTATTTGATAATATCACCTTTGTATTAGAGAAAACATTCATTTGTCACATGATTCTCGGGAAATGGAGAACATTCCCTTTAATTCCTTCTTTGAATGTAAACTTTTGTTGTAGTTGAAGTTTGAGCAGGTTAGTCTGTTTCGATTTGTTTGTTTTACTTTTTCTTTTAATTTGATTTGAGAAAAATATTTTTTTCCATTTTTTTAAACTATTTGATTCTATTTTTTCACATAACACGTTTAAACCACAATATTTAAGAGCACTTTGATATATTCTATATATATTTATTTTAAGATCACAAGATTCAAAACAAAATTATTTTTTAAAACTTCATGTCAAATTCAATCAAACAAATGAACTAAAATGGATTAAGCACAATTTTTGCATTTGATCTTGCAAATTGGAGTCAAGGGCATAACAATGGCTTAGGACACATCTATCGAACTATTTTTCACTAACATGTTATGGAATGGATGAACATTTTCTCAACGAAAGTAACATAAATGAATAAAATACGAACGAATGACCTAGACAAATCTTTTCTCAAAGTTTGATAGCATATTTGAAAAAAAAATATCTTTCTTTTTTTTAAATAAAAAAAAAAGAAGCAAATTAGTAGTATTACCATTTACTGAGAATTGTTCTCGTGAGTATGTTTTGTTTTTAAATGGTACATCTTGTTCTAACTTAGGCTACTTCTTTTATTAATTTTGATTGTTTACAGACTAAATATGGAGACACATACGACTGTGTAGATTTTTACAAACAACGTGCATTTGATCACCCGTTGTTGAAGGACCATAATTTTCATCCTAAGGCATATCTCTACTCTCTTTTCATTTCGTTATCATTTTGTTCCTATTGGATATGATATTATTGACATACAATTAAACATCTGATTGAGCAGATGAAACCTACTTTATCTAGAATCAAGAAAGATTCAACCTTCTCATCAACAACTAATAGGTCATCGACAATATGGTCAAAAGATGGAGGATGCCCTGTTGGAACTATTCCTGTTAAGAGAATGACAAAAGATGATCTTATAAGATTAACTCGTATGCCTCCTCCAGAGGATGTCACATTCAACGATGAATATGATGTTGTAAGATGATTTATGCCAGTTTACTTCTATATATCTTGCGTATTTCAAACGTAAAAATAAGTTCATTTTCTAATGCAGAGCAACAACAATAGTAGGCCAAATGGAAGATACATATCTTCACAAGTATATAAGGTGGTATATGGCTATAAAAATTATTTTTTAATGTCCATGTTTTATTTAATGGTATTTGAAGTAACAAAGGAACAAGTTATTCTTAGTTTAATTTGGGTACTCTGTAAGATTTACTAAAAACATTTAAAAATAAATTTAGGTTGCAATAGCTCAAATTTCATATAATCCACATAACAAGTTTGCGGGAGCCGGAATGAATGCTGCTTTGTACAATCCTCAAGTTAATGGACAACAACACAGTGGATCTCGACTAAAAATTCATAAAGGATCAGATATCTTACAAGCTGGTTGGAGAGTAAGTTTATATCAATTTTTGATTTCATTATTCTATCGTTTTGTGGAAGAAGGATATATGTTAACTATTGAATTTTGTGCTTTTAAGATGTGTATTAGAAAATTTGTTAGCAAATGCTGAATATTTAATAACTATAATATCTCTGTTTCGTGCTTTAGGTGGACCCAACGTTATACGGGGATACTAAAATTAGATTTTTTATACATTTCCAGGTAACTATGTTTCGTGCTTAAGCTAGTACATTTTTTAGGGTGTGTTTAATGTGAATTTATAATTTTCTCTGTTTATTGGCTTAAATGTTTTGGAAATATTTTTCAAATCAACTTAATTTTCTTAAATTTAAGATAAATGTTTTTCTTTAAAAATAAAGAAAAATATTTTTCAAAAGCCTACTTCATTCTAATATTACAATATTTTTTTACTCTACCCCACACTCCGTACCCGACCCTCCACATCAAAAAATAAAAACTTATTTTTTTAATTTCAAATGATTTTTTACCCTTTTCCCAATCCCTAAACCAGCCCCCCTCCACTAAACAAAAATAGTTAAAAAAATTCAGAAAATATTTTTTTGAAAAATATTTCAAGCTTACAGATTTTTTACCTCAACCAACCATTATCACGCCTAACCCCTTCCCCCAACCCCCCACTCCCAAAAAAAAATTAAATTTTTAAAATTTCATTTTAATCCCATCCAATTCCCTAACTACACAACCTCCTCCTCTGCCGTCCACCCACACAAAAACCTCATCAAATTTTCTTTTTATAAAAATTATACTTGAAAAATATTTTAAATTTTAAAAAATTCATTTTTATCGTCATTACCCACCCCTAATCCCTAAACTCCCACTCCAATCATTTTTAAAAAAAATCTTTTTTATGTCACCCCTACCCATCCGGCCAACCCCATCCCCAACCCCAATCAATTTTTAAAAAGAATTATTTTTTGAAAATTATCTCAGATTAATAATTTTGATTTTTTACGTCATCCAACCCCTACCAAACCACCACCACCACCACCATAATAATTTCTTTTTTAAAAAATAATTTTATTCAAAAATATTTCAAATATATAAAATTTAATTTTTAATGTTAAACCTAAACCTACCCCCCCCCCTCCCCACATCAATTTTTTTCAAAAAATTGAAATATATTTCAAAATTATAAAAAAAAAAAAATTACACCATCCCTACACTCAACCCCCCCCCTCCCTCCGCCACCTTATTTTAAAATTTTGTTTTTTGAAAACTATTTATGGTTCACGACATGAGTCAGATCTTAAGGTCGGATTTTGGAACGGTCGTCGGGATTCTTTCCTAGTTCGGGTGTCAGGGTCTTGTCCTAGATCGATTATTCGGGTTAATTTTCAAGAAAAAAAATATTTTTCTAAAGAGTATTTTCTAGTCTCAAGCAAAAAATAAAAGATATTTTCTGAAAAATGTGTTTCATTTACCAACAAAGAATTAAAAAAAATTTACTCACCAACCAACATGAGAAAATAATTTAGAAATCCACTTATTTGTTTCAAGAAAACATTATGTAGTAAAACGTTTTTCATGAAACACATTTTCCTTCGCAGAAAACACACCTTTAGTTTAACTATCTACCTTGATTTTTAAGCATGTATGAGATATATCTATTTTTGTAGGCTGGAAAAATTCATTGCTTCAATACACTATGTCCCGGCTTTGTACAAGTAAACCATGACTTACCTCTTGATTATTCATTCATGGATACTATTTCACAACGTGGAGGAGAACAGTGGAGTGTGAAAGTGCACATTGATCGGGTACATTTTATACTGCATTTATTTTTCTTATTTAGAGTCTTTGAATATTTTATACATATATAGGATTATAGTTAAGAGATAACATAATATTGTTATTGACAACTTATTATTATTATTTTTTTGAAAAAAGGACTCATCCGAAAATTGGTGGCTTTTAATGAGACAAGACTTTACGCGAATAGGTTTCTGGCCACAAAGTCTCTTCACCGACTTGAAAAGTTTTGCTACGAATGTTGATTGGGGAGGAGTTGTATATAGTCCACCAGGTGTACCAAAACCTCCGATGGGCTCAAGCTATTTTCCTATTGAAAACTCTTCCTATGATGCTTATTGCGATGATGTTACAATTGTCAACGAGAAAGGAAATACAATTGAAGTAGATACAACATTCACACATACCGATAATCCGTACAAGGTTGAATTTAAACAACTTTCACATGGTTCAAAACATAAGTATTTTGTTATTTATGGGGGACCGGGTGAAAGTACACATGTTTAATAGGAAATAAAATCTTCTAAATCATGAAAGAAGTTGAAGAAAATTGTTCCTATTTATTCTATATACACCTTTAATTTGAATGTAATATTGTCTTCCAAAGAAATGCAAAGGAAAAGAAAGGAAAATGGCCAAAATTACATCTCAATTTTCATTTATTTATTGATCATGTCATTACCATTAGAATTGAGTTATTTATACTCTTGTTGTCTATAAACTTGTCACCCATATCCTCAATTGGATGAAAACACCAAATCAACAAAAATAATTTAATTTTAAGAAAATTACTGTACTTTTTTAAAAATTCAAACCTGGCCCAACTAATCAAATAAATATTTGCCAAATTAACCAAACACATCACTCTATTTTTCGCGTCTTTACAACATTTGTCATCCATTTCTCCTCCTCGTCTTTTCTCTTCTAAAATTGCTATATATTTTATTTACTTGCGACCTGTTTTTCATCTAAAATTGCTATTTGTATTTCTCATTTTTAAGGCATTTTTTTCATATAAACACAATATTTTACTCACTAAGAAAACAAACAATTAAATAATTTACTCTCTAAGAAAATGATTAAATAAGTTCACTTACTTTTTCACCTTAAAAATTGTGGTTGCACTAATTTAATCATATACGTTTACATGTCAGACATGCATGTATTAACTTTGTGTAAACACTCAATACATGTAAATTTTATCCATAAAACGTTAATAATTTTTTAAAAGATATCTCATCGACACTAAGAAAATAATTCATGCCAAATGAAAGATATAAATAAAATAATATACTAAGAGTAATTTTAAAGATT